>WNNJ02003661.1:0-115095 GCA_012934845.2 Pomphorhynchus laevis
TTATTAATAAATTAATAATTATTAATATTAATAATTAATATTAATAATTATTAATATTAATTAATAATATTAAGTTTGGGGATTTTAAACCCGATGGAGGTTGCCAAACAAGAATATGTTCGATCCCGAAAAATGTGCATGCCACTGTTACTAGAAGAAGTGGGAGATCAGCTTATAACCTCTCAAAATCAAACAGCAAAGTTGATTAATCAAGAAAAGATGGTCATTGCATCATTAGAAAGTGAAGCCATTCGTATGGAATTAAGATTAGATCTACAAAATTCAATAAAGTTTGCTTCGGACAAGGGAGCATCTTCGTGGCTATGTACCAAACCAACCCGAATGAGACATACGAGGCTAAATTCACAAGAGTTCCAAGACGCAATATGCGCAAGATACAATCTAAAAGCAAGCGAAACATCACTAAATGTGCTTGTGGTTCTTACTTTACAACTTCTCATGCATTGTCATGTCATACTGGTGCCATGACTATTATCAGACATAACTTAGTGAGAGACATTGTAGCTAAGGAACTTGTAGGGGTATGCTGTGACGTGCAAATTGAGCCATGTTTACGATCTATACCAAACAACTACGTATTTAATAAGCCAACAACCTGCTCTGATGATCAAGCGCGGTCTGATATAGCTTGTAGAGGAATTTTCGGAGGAAATATGGTGCGATCCTTTTTGGACATATGTATTTACAGCTCTTTGGCACCTACATATTCTTGCAAAACTCCTCTCGAATGCCATATATATACTATCAACAGCGGAAATATGCAAAGTACGGTGAACGAATTGCAGATATAGAAAGAGGTAATTTCTTTCCTCTTATATTTTCTACGTCAGGTGGTATTGGACCTGAGACAGATAAAATACTAAAATGGATAGCAGCCAAATCTGCTGATCGTAATAAGCTTGCATACAGCGAATGTATTTCTAGGCTGAAATCAAAAATCAGTGTCGCCATTGCAGTTAGTGCATCGGTTTGTATACGTGCTACAAGGCTTAGAATAAACGAACAAGCATAGTATTATCAAACATAGTAAAAGATGGGCAAGCGTCTAAGATTTACATCAATGACTGATCAAAAAGCAAACAAATTTAAGGATATTATGTGTATTTGTTGTTTATTTTTATAATAAAAACTGGTATTATAAATATTATTTATGAAGTAAAAAAAAAAAATTTAATATTATGTAGTATGCATGAATGATCATGCAAAAATATTAAAAAAATATTCATACTATTACCTCACATTGGAACACCTTTATCTGTCTAAATATAGATGTCCCTACTTTTAAATAATTTTGATTTATCCAAATATTTAAGAATTCTATTAATTCAATTTTAACAAAATAAAATTGTATCAAAATTAAATTGTATCAGAATAAAATTGAAGCTATCCCAATATCCTATGTGAGAACCCGCCTAGACGATCAATCACTATATCTTGCCGTTACGCCGGGGTTAGGAGTTCACAGTAACCAGCCCTAGGGATGCGCATGTGTCGAACCGGTATATCGAGCAAGCGCACCCGCTCTTGATTGCCGACGGTCAAAGGCGCAATTTCTCTGTCACTCAGCTGTCAACGAGCTCGTGAGAAAAGCGCTTCAAGTTTCTGGCAATTCGTCTAGGCTCCAACCAGCTAGTCTGTTGCGGGACGATGGCAAGAAACCGGATGGCACCACGTTGACACCGTGCGACGATGGTCAAGTCACACGCAGTATTCACGGCCGGGGAAGTCGCACGATGCTTCGAAGAATTGTAAAGCTCAAAATACAGGCAACTTGACAAGCCCCAATACGAATTTACTCGTATTGCAGTCGAAACCATTGGCGCCTACGGTCCATCCTCAATGAAGTTCTTATACTCTCTTGGAGCGATGCTACCTCGATATACTGAAAAAACGTGCCCGCGCTTGGCTAATGCAGCGCCTTAGCACTGCCATACAACGGGGCAATGCGGCATGCTTCAAGAAATCAACCGAAGAATCGACCCTTGAGTTTTTCGTTCAACATTGTAGTCACCCTTTCTAAAAATTTTCTTTTGTAATCATTCGTTTTTAAATAAAATAATATACAAAATATTTTATCCATTAAAATATTTATCCGTATATTTATATTATCTTGATGGTATTATTAAAGAGTACTAAAATCGTATGTATTTATATTTTGAAAATTTATTCCTTTTGTCTGTTCTTAAAAATTCTTTTGTAGAATTAATACTGAAATAGTGTTTTATACCAATATTAATTTCGATTACCTTGCAATATTTTTTAAAGTATGCTTTGATTACTTTAAGTATTTTATTCATATAGACAGAAAGTGGTTTTAATGTACATTTAAACGCACTACATATGAACCTAGGTGTCATTGGATTTTTATGTAATTTTGGATTCCAATATATTACAGGTATAGGCTTATTACCTGATTCAACATTTGTACCCTTCTTATCCATTATAGAACAATGACTTGTAATACTTGTTTCAAAATTTTAATAACTACGTTCATATGTTGGATTTACATATAATGATTATATATAATATAATATATAATATTTAAATAATTATAATGTACCGCTTCATCTGTATATCATAATAAAATTTTTACATATGAAGACAAAGTTAATAATTATTGGAGCTGGATAAAAAAGTCCTATTTTCTTTGATACAGCTCCAATAATTATTTATCGATAATGGATTATTATCAACTTTTTAACATAACTGTTTAAGTTATTACTTAAAGTTATTACTGGCATAGTCTTTTACACCAGTATTAATTCCGATTACCTTACAATATTTTTTGAAGTGTGCTTAAATTACTAAGTATTTTATTCATGTAGACAGAAAGTGGTTTTAATGTAAATTTAAAAGCGCTACATATGAACCTGGGTTTTATTGGATTTTTATGTAATTTTGGATTCCAATATAATATAGCTATATTTGTATTTTGAAAATTTATTCCTTTTGTATGTTCTAAAAATTCTTTTGTAGAACTAATATTGAAATAGTGTGCTTTAATTATTTCAAGTATTTTATTCATATAAATAGAAAGTGGTTTTGATGTACATTTAAATCTCTTTGAGGAAATTGGTTGTCCTTTAATCGGACAAAAACTAGAGACTTTCATCGACTCCCTGCACTTCTACTAAGTCCCCTTAGTAGAAGGGGACTGATTTGTCGAAATATTGAACAGAAGGAACTTCAGAGATTACTGGAAAGAATTATCAGAACGAAAAAGTCAGACCCAAGAGAGCCATACTTTATTAGAGGGCATAATATAGTGGTTTCATCAAGTAGGGAAACCCACGCTGGTAATGAGAGCTTACCAGTACTCGGCGAAGTTTCGTCTTAAGAAACAAACGATCTTTCTAATCCAGCCAATATATGACTAACGATTGAAGATGATTTAAATCTTCGAGTATATATTCCGGTTAATTCTCAAATTAATACTAAATAGATTATCCAGTTAATCCTTTATTAAATCATCCATTAAATCCTTCAGTATACTTTCATGTAAATCCTTCAGTAAATCACCAAGAAAATTCTCAAGTAAAGTCTTCAGTAAATCCTCCTGCAAATCTTCAAGTAAATCATATACCGCATCCGCTAATTGATCCGACTTCGCTGCTTACTAAGTCTTCCTGGAAATTGACCTTCTTAAATATCCACTCTTTTAGTAACAATGTTGATTCAGTATATGGTATTTTTTTCATAAATCTTTGGATGTTTTGTGTTTATCGAATCTTTGCACGTTGATCATAATGATTACGCCATTTAATGCCTCCGCTCTTTAAACCTCTCTGTGGTTGATAAGGTTCGTCAACTACTTTTCAGTGCAAATAGATCAATCAACCACGGTGGTCTTATAGCTTTCTCTCACCATTGGTATCCATTGCAATCATTATCGTTGCTATTTGTTTCTCTTACTTTCGAACTACTTGGGTTCCGTGTGAAACCCGGCTCGTTGTTTCTCAATATCTACTTATTCTATCTGCCTGGATCATGTCATCCGTCTGACTTTTTTCTGTGAACTGTCAAACTTACTTTCTTTCATCTTCCTCTCCGGTTTACCTTGAGTTGTACTAGGTGATATAAATGTTCGCTTAGACCGTTCTTGTGATTCCAATGCCCTAAAGACGATTTCTACATTTAAAGATTATGACTTTAAAATCATGTCTCCTCATTATTATTCTGCTAACCATATTCTTGGAAGTACCCTCGATATTGTTGCTCTACTTTCGCGTATTGCCTTGTCTTCTTTATTGTATATATCTGATCCGTATCTATCTGGCCTCGTATCCCTGAGCTCTTTTACCTACTTGCTGTATCTGAAGATGAGGTATATAACTTCGTATCCGAGTTATCCGAGTTATTATAACTTCGCATCCCTGAGTTCTTTATCCTACTTGCGGTATCTGAAGATGATGTATCTTGCCTTCTTATTTCGTTAACTTGTAAGTCTTCTCCTGCTGATCCCATCCTTACTCGAATTCTCAAATTGTTGTCAACAGACTTCACACCTTTCCTTACCAGCCTCTTTAACTCGTCAATCGTGAATGGAATATTTCCTGTTCTTTGGAAAACGTCCATTGTTCGTCCCCTACTTAAAAAGCCCTCTCTTCACCCCTCTCTTCCTTAATCTTATAGCCCAATATCAATTCGACCAATATTATCTAAAATTCTTACACCTTGTCTTAGACAAGATAAACAAGTATCTATCTTCATCGCAGCTCTACCCTTCTTTTCAATCTGCTTTCTGCTCCAATCATTCCACGGAATTAGCATGTCATAAAGTATTTTCAGATATGATCTTCACTCGTGACAAAGGACTTTGTCGTGTGGTTATATCGCTCGATCTTTCTGCATTCGACATTGTCGGTCATAATATCCTTCTTTTTCGTATTCGCTCTCATTATGGCTTCTCTTCGTCCACCTTTGCTTGGTTCTCTTTGTATCTCTCCGATCGATCATTTTATGTCCATTATAATTCAATGTGTTCTCCTGTATCTTCTCTCTTGTGGTGTGTATCAAGGTTCGGTACTTGGCCCTATTCTATTTACGCTTATTCTTTGAGATTTATCTTTTATAACTAATAAATTCTGCTTCAGAGTAATACAGTACGCTAATGATATACTTCTTTATTCTCACTCGTCTCCTTATTTCCTAAGCCAACTTTTCATATCCTCGTCAAATTGTCTTCATGCTCTATCAGAACATCTAATTTCTTTGCACATGTCCCTCAATCCTACCAAATCTGAAGTGTTATAGATTTTACCCTCCACTGTTTCTGTATTTCCTCTTTCTCTGCATCTTCAGACCACAATTATTCCTGCTGTAAATAAAATACTATTTCTATGTATTCACTTGGACAGTAACCTGCATCTCGATCCCTTCATTCGTGATAAAACTAGGTCTTAAAATATTCTTCTCTGAGATATTCGTCTCGTCAGAAATTCTCTTGATTTTAGTGATGTAAATCTCTTATCTCATCCCTTCTTTTCTCACGTGTTGATTACTGTCTTAGCCTTCTCGTCTTCTCTTCACAGTCATCCTTTAAACCTCTTCAGCGCCTCATTAACACTGCTGTGCGCATCCTTTTCGACTTCGTCAATACGATCATATCTCCACCTATTTATCAAAACTTGGATGGCTAAGTATTAAACATCGCGTTCATTTTCGTCTGCTTTGTCTTGCTTATCGCCTTCTCCATTATAATTTTCCGTCTTATCTCTATCTGCCAACTCTATGAATCTAGCTCTCTTTATACTCACCTAGTTCATGTACTTCTCTTCTGCTACACGTACCTCTTCACTCAACCAACTTCGGCCGTCGATCCCTACATATCGCTGCTCCTCTCCTTTGGAATTTCCTACCTAATCTGCGATCTTCATCCTCACACCAATTTTTCAAAAAGCAACTACAATCAATGCTACTAAGCGAGAAACTTTTTTTAAATGTTTCGCTTTTGTGGGCTTGTAAGCACACAGTCTGTGTGCATTTGCCACGTTAAAAAACTTTCCTATATAACGAATTGTAAATTTTATTTCTATTGTTATTATTTATTCTATATTTATAACCTTTTGATAGCAGCTTTCTTAATTCACAATTTTCAATTAATTCTAGATTATGAGTGCATATATGTTCATTTATTTTATCAAAACTAAGACTTTTACAATTGCATTCTGTTTCCATTATGTTTCTAATATTATCGTTACATATTGATTTTAATTCTTTATTATAATTACAAATTTTTCGTCCTAATGGTGGTAGGAGTTTATACCTTATTTTAGGAATATATTTACTTAAATCTGACCCTATTATTTCTTTACTTTTAGAATTATTTAAAAGTCCGGCTATATTTCTGTTATCTTTACATTTATTAATGAAGTTTATGGTTAATGTATATTTTCTATTGTTATTATTAACATTTATTGTACGATTATAGTATTTCGTATGGCTAACAGAAGATTGAAAGGTCGAACAGTTGAACAGAGTGAAAACAATATATGGTATAAAAAATTTATAAAATTAGTACTATGCGGTAAGGTTTCTAGTGCGATGAGATTACTTGCTGCGGATGGAGTGACGTCTGGAGTGCACGACATTGATGATTTTGTACTAGATATAAAGGTAAGAGATAAGTTATTACTTCTCCATCCTCAAGGTGCACCTGCAAATCCAGAAGTTATACTTAAACATCGATTACCAGGCTGCCAAGACCATCATAGTAGCGTATTTCTTGAAATTGATTATAATCACATTAGGCAAGCATCAAAGAAAACTCATGGAAGTTGTGGACCTTCAGGTTTGGGTGCTGAAGATTGGTACGACATTTTACATAATTATGGGGATGAGTCAATGAGACTTTCTAATGCGTTAGCAGAATTATCCATTAAAATAGCATCTAATAAGATCAGTTCACTGAATGCTGAAGCATTAATGGCAAGTAGATTAATACCGCTCGATAAAAATCCAGGAGTTAGGCCAATTGGCATAGGTGAAGTTAGCTGTAGAATAATTTCAAAGACTATCCTTACCGTAATTTCGACTGATTTACAGAAAGTGGCTGGAAGTGTACAATTATGTGCTGGTCAGCGTTGTGGTGCTGAGGCTGCAGTACACTCAATAAGAGAATTATTTGAACAAAATGATGATTATGGTATACTTCAGATTGACGCAACGAATGCCTTTAATCTAGTCAACCGACAGCTTGCGTTGAAAAACATTAAATTTACATGCCCGTCTTTATATACTGCACTTACGAACTGCTATCAAAATTCCCCAATATTATGTATTAAGGACGAGGCAATAAATTCGAGAGAAGGTTTTACACAAGGTGATCCGCTCGCAATGGCGGCATTTGCAGCGGCTTCAATTCCGTTAATCAATGAACTTCAAAAATGTTCGAATAATGTCGTACATAGATAGTATGCCAACGACGCATGCTGTGTAGGCCCAGTTGATCAATTACATAAAGTTTGGCAAAGACTTAATCAGATAGGAGAAAAATATGGTTTTCATATAAACGAAACAAAATGCAAATTATTGGTTCATCCCAACGACGGAGAAACTACGAAGATTTTGTTTAACAACACTAAAATAGAAATAACCTTCCAAGGAATCGTCGCACTTGGATCGCCTTGTGGGGCTGACGAGTTCATTGAACATATTGTAAAATCAAAGATTGCAACCTGGCTTAAAATGGTAGAAAATTTATCAGAAATTGCAGATATTGATGCCCAGGTGACACACTTTGTTTTAAGATGTGCACTGCAACATAAGTGGACATACCTTATGCGCACATGTCCAACTAAACCTATTTGGTTTAAGCCGTTGAAAGACTTGATTACAAAGAAATTGATTCCAAAGATTATAGGTCAAAACGATGAAAACAATGAGCTGGAACAGATTTATATGATGCCGACGAAATATGGTGGTTTGGGGATTTTAAACCCGATGGAGGTTGCCAAACAAGAATATGTTCGATCCCGAAAAATGTGCATGCCACTGTTACTAGAAGAAGTGGGAGATCAGCTTATAACCTCTCAAAATCAAGCAGCAAAGTTGATTAATCAAGAAAAGATGGTCATTGCATCATTAGAAAGTGAAGCCATTCGTATGGAATTAAGATTAGATCTACAAAATTCAATAAAGTTTGCTTCGGACAAGGGAGCATCTTCGTGGCTATGTACCAAACCAACCCGAATGAGACATACGAGGCTAAATTCACAAGAGTTCCAAGACGCAATATGCGCAAGATACAATCTAAAAGCAAGCGAAACATCACTAAATGTGCTTGTGGTTCTTACTTTACAACTTCTCATGCATTGTCATTTCATACTGGTGCCATGACTATTATCAGACATAACTTAGTGAGATACATTGTAGCTAAGGAACTTGTAGGGGTATGCTGTGACGTGCAAATTGAGCCATGTTTACGATCTATACCAAACAACTACGTATTTAATAAGCCAACAACCTGCTCTGATGATCAAGCGCGGTCTGATATAGCTTGTAGAGGAATTTTCGGAGGAAATATGGTGCGATCCTTTTTGGACATATGTATTTACAGCTCTTTGGCACCTACATATTCTTGCAAAACTCCTCTCGAATGCCATATATATACCATCAACAGCGGAAATATGCAAAGTACGGTGAACGAATTGCAGATATAGAAAGAGGTAATTTCTTTCCTCTTATATTTTCTACGTCAGGTGGTATTGGACCTGAGACAGATAAAATACTAAAATGGATAGCAGCCAAATCTGCTGATCGTAATAAGCTTGCATACAGCGAATGTATTTCTAGGCTGAAATCAAAAATCAGTGTCGCCATTGCAGTTAGTGCATCGGTTTGTATACGTGCTACAAGGCTTAGAATAAACGAACAAGCATAGTATTATCAAACATAGTAAAAGATGGGCAAGCGTCTAAGATTTACATCAATGACTGATCAAAAAGCAAACAAATTTAAGGATATTATGTGTATTTGTTGTTTATTTTTATAATAAAAACTGGTATTTAAAAAAAATTATAGTATTTTGTATTACAGTAACTGTCTATTATACAGCTTAGCCTATCATAGTCGTTTATTAATTTTTGATTTATTGAACAAATGATATCTTTAGAAAAACTTCTTAAACTCTTATATTTATATTATTTTATGAATTTTACGCTTAGTTTATATTTTTTGTTGTTATTATTAATATTTATTATCCGATTATAGTATTTAACATTACAATAACTGTCTATTATACTTAACAAATTATAGTCTTCAATTAATCTTTGATTTATTTAGCAAATGATATATTTAGAAAAACTTCTTATATTTATATAAATATCTTTCAACTTATTATCTCTCAAAAGTTGTTTTTAATATTTCTAATTGTTCATGTATACACATATTTTTATATTTATAACAATTTTTCTTATCCGTTTTATCGCAATGACTTCTTCGCTTGCTTAGACAGTCACAACCGCAAAAAATATGGGAACTTGGATGTTTTAACGAGAAGTTTATAGTCTTGACGGGTGTAAGACAAAACAGCGTTATTGCCCCAACAATAGTCAACATTGTTACGGACATTCAACTTTCACGGACCCTTATGGTGGCATTCCGAGTTATGTTGCCCCTCACGTATCTTCTTTAACGACCTTGCAGATCTTATGTCTCACTGTTCATTGTCTTATACTCCTTCTTTTGTTCTCGGTGACTTTAACATTCGTCTTGATCGCCCGGCTGACTCTGACTCTATCACTTTAACTAATCTTTTTTCTGATTTTAACTATAAATTACTTTCAACAAGCCCAACTCATATTCTCGGCGGTGCTCTCGACATCATTGCTGTCCCTATTTGCTTCAATGACTATACTTCCTTGTCAATTACTGATCCCGGTTTGTCCGATCATTTCCTTGTCACTCTTACTCGTCCCCATCCTCCTTCTCCGCCTCCACCAATATCCACACCAAGTCGACCCTGGAAACTTCTCGATATCCCTATTCTCTGCACAGCCTTACTCAATTCTTCACTCTTTTCACTTCCTCTTAACTATCTCTCTCCCGATGATCTCTGCATTCTGTTTGATTCTGAACTTATATCTATCATCAATAAACTTCTGCCTACTGTCTTCCCTCGAAAACAAGAAAGAAAAAAAGCAATTTTTTTCTTTCCGCTGCTATGTTGGGTAGAGGAGTTAGGGGCCGAAACCTGATAGCATAGCAGTTCCTCCTGATGACCTCTAATTCTTATTCTGATACAACGTCTGTTATTTATTAGTCAATTCATAAAAATGACGTTTATTTTAAATTTCAATTTTTTATTTTACCTAGATTTATATTGTAGAAAATCTAAAAACAGTTATTTTATTATTTAATTATTAAATTTTGATTTAGCATATTATTATGTTTTGTTTATTTTATAATTAAATTAAATACTTGGACTCAGTTAGCTGATTTGATTAAAAAAATTTAAAAAATAATTGAAACAGAATGAATTTTGATTCATTCTTTTTAGTATTAAACAGAATGACCTGTTTAGTATTAAATAACCTGTTTAGTATTAAACAGGTTAATATCTGTTTACTATTAAACAGTATAACATCTGTTTACTATTAAAGGTTATTGCAACGTCTGTCATTTATACAACGTCTGTTATTTATTAGTCAATTCATAGAAATAACGTTTATATTAAATTTCAAATTTTTATTTTAACTTGATTTAAATTATAGAAAATCTAAAAACAATTATTAATTTTATTATTTAATTATTAAATTTTGATTTAGCATTATGATGTTTTTTTAGTTTATAATTATATTAAATACGTAGACTCAGTTAGCTGATTTAATTTCTTATAATCACGAATATCTCTAAAATTCTTGAAAATAAGAAAGTTTCTTAACCTCGAAAATAAGAAAGTAATGAAAAAGTAAAAATCAATTTTTTTAATAAATAAGTGTTTTTAAATTTCAAGATAGTATGCTCCGTTTCTTCATGTACTTCGCCATATTTAAAACTATTTTCATTCGGATTTGTATCGTAACAAAGATTTATGACGATATTATACACAATAGATGTTGTGTATATTTCAAGTTCTGTAGCGGCGCATTCAGGTTTATTCATTTCCTTTAGATACTCTTCATCATATATATATCTTGTACATCTTCTATTTTTTTATTCCTTGAACTATATCATCTCTGACATCAAGATGCTTGTTGAAAGTATCGTATAGGACATAAGATATAATCTTGAAAAAAGAATTGCCGTCTTGACCTACAAACATCCATTGATCAAAATCGATCATTAGTTCGATCTAATCGTCGTTTTTTAAACTAATGATTTCATGTTCATTGATTTCTTGCCCTGTTAACAATTTCTTAAGTGGTTCGTGTAGATTATCTATATTAAAATGATCTCCCAGAACCCCACAGATCTCAAAGCTTTTCGTTATCATATTTGAGTCGATTTTTTTGGTAAAATCGTTACATATATCAGTAACCAGTCTATAAGAAGGTCTTTTCACATTTCCTGCTTTAGTTCAGTTCTGTTCGTCTTCGATTGCTTCTGCCATCCATTCATTAATTCTGTCTCCATAGTATTGTTGGAATGATCGATTTATCGAAACATCTAACATTTGTAACAAAGGGGTCATCCCTTTTGGTACAAAGATAATAAATACATTATACTTTATATATTTATCAGCTAGCTTCAAGTGTGCAGAAAATGAATCAATGATAACCAACACTGGCTCTCTAGCGAATCTAGTTTCCCATCTCGATAGAATATATTTCTCAAAAAAAGAGCATGTAAGTTCTTCACTCCACATACCAGTCTTGTTTACATCTACAAATACATTCTTATTCGTATCTGTAGGCTTTTTTTAAGTTAGAAAAAAGGCAATGGCTTCCGACAAACCTTCCATCAGCTGAAATTATTGGCGTATAAGTAAATCGCGCATGTGATGCAGAAGCTTTAGATAGTAGCACGTTTTTAGAACCCATAACAGTTAGTGTCTTACTTTTTTCCTGCTCAAAATATCTAGGAACCTGATCAAAGTTCAATATATTCTTTGGCTTGATATTGTGATTCTTTATTAAGTCTCGTGCTGTGTTTATGAATTCAATTGCCAAAGATTTTGCGTTTTTGGGTATGAATCTACATGATGTTTGTGCACGACAAACTAGATTGTTTCTTTTTTTAAATTGCTAATAAAACCATCAGAGGATTTAAAGTCACAAATTTCAAGGTCTTTAGCCATATTTGATGCTTTGAGTTTCAAATATTTATCCTTTACAACTAATCCCTTAGAATTCACAGTGAGAACCCAATTGTAAAGATTCTTGTCAATCTCCAAAAACGGTGTATTTCTTCCTGATTTGCCTACCTTCCTCCTCTTTACTATCGAATGAGAATTGTCAGATAATATATCAAGCATTTCGTTTTTCTTGTTCACCCACGTGTAAAGCATTTTTTCTGATATTGAGTATTTTCTGGCAATCTCTGCCTGCTTCTTCAAAGATCCATCTTCATTTCTTGACTCAACGTCTCTTAACACATCAAGCTTAAACTTAGTAATATAGCTTTTTCTCGTAGATTGGTTGAAAATATATTTTGTCATATGGGGTAAAAAATCGTATAAATAGAAAAAATCTCGAATATAAGAAAGAACTTTACATTAGTTTCTTAATCTTGAAAATAAGAAAGTTTCTTTCTTATTTTCGAGATTAAGAAACTTTCTTATTTTCGAGGGAATACAGTAGTCGACTCCGACGCTCTCAGCGCTTGCGCCATGCTCCCCGGTTCGATTCTGACTGTAGTCTTTCTAAGCGTCGACTCCGTCACTCTTTTCGTGTGTATAATCGCTTTATTAAACGTTCTCCCAACTCACTCACTCCAAATCTCCGTGATTCCTACTTTTCTCTACGCCGTTCACATCTTATTCTTATACGTACTAAACGTACTATCTTTTGGCGAAATCAACTCGAGTCATTTTCCAACTCTAAATCTCATTGGAAAATCTTAAACTCAATTCTTTCACGATCATCTACTTCTTGTAATATAAATCCTGATGAATTTTCTTCTTATCTATAAACTAAGCTATCTAATTTACTTTCCCTACTACCCGTAGCCCCATTGTACCCACTCTTCTCTTTAAATACTTCCCTCCCAGAACTATTCCACCTTCTTCCCGTTTCGTCTGATGAAGTTTCTTCGGTTCTGCTGTCATTACCTAATAAAACCTCTCCTTCTGACCCAATTCCCACTCACTTGCTTAAAAATATCTGCTCCTCTATCTCACCCTTCCTAACCACATTGTTCAACTCGTCCATCCGTAGCCATACATTTCCTTCCATCTGGAAATGCGTCACTGTTCGTCCTCATCAAAAAGCAATCTCTCGACTCCTCACTACCATCTTCGTACCGTTCTATCTCACTTCTCCCAACCCTCTCTAAACTCCTTGAACGTCTCGTTCTCAAGCAAGTAAATACATTTCTCTTTTCCTCTAACTTATTTCCTCCCTTCCAGGCCGCTTTTCGCTCTAATTACTCTACCGAAATTGTCTGTCTTAAAGTTGATACAGACTTACTCATATCGCGCGATCATAAATTATGTAGTGTCATAATTTCTCTTGATCTATCTTCTGCTTTTGACATCGTCGATCACTCGACGATGTCAAACAAGATGCAGCAGGTATCGTTCAATTGTGTGCTTCGCAACGATGTGGTTTGGAATTCGCTGTTCATTCTCTTCAAAAATCTTTCAGTGCTAGTTCCGGAAATGGATTGCTAGCAGTAGACGCGGCGAATGCTTTCAATTCTGTTAATCGCGCCGTAATGATCAAAAACATTCAATTCACGTGCCCTGCTCTCTCACAGATAATTGAAAACATGTATTCTGCGAAAACTGAACTTGTCTTAGGTGGAGAATCCGTTTATTCATCCGAAAGTGTGACACAAGGCGATCTATTATCGATGGCCGCATTTGCTATGGCAACTATCCCTTTAATAAATATAATTGGTCATCGTTTCCCAGACATCGTTCAACGTTGGTATGCAGATGACGCTAATTTTGTTGGTAGTCCAAATGATCTAGAGCAAATTTGGAAGTTGCTGACGGAAATGGGTCCGTTATATGAATATTATGTAAATCCCAGCAAGACAAAGTTATTATTGCACAAATTTTTCAGACATTGAAAATCTCGATTTTAATGGAATAAAATGCACTACCGATGGCATAGAGGTCTTGGGGTCTCCTATTGGCTCTCAGTCTTTTTTGAATGAGCAGGTTGATCAAAAATTATGTGTTTGGACAACACTTGTGGATCGCCTTCAAACAGTTGCGAATATCGATCCTCATATAGCGTATGCCGGCTTAACACATTCCTTGCAATGGAAATGGACTCATTACTTTAGGACTACTCCCTGTCGTCTTCATTCGCTCATCCCCTTAACGCATGCAATACGTAATAGTCTGCTTGTTTAAATGTTGGGGCAAGATATAGGGGACGATATGTTTACTAAATTGTCTTCACCGATCGAGTTAGGAGGCCTTGGAATATCGGATCCTAGACATGTTGCCCTTATCGAGTTTGAAAACTCAAGCAAAGTATGCGACACATATCTATCAGGATTAGTGTGTCAAGACCTAAGGCATGCTCAACAAAATGTCGTTGCCGAACTTTCCAAAAATCGAATCAAATTATTTGCTTCACGTTTAGAAGCTGTTTCAAATGCACTTCCGACACATATTCGTCAATCCCTAAAATTTTCCAAAATAGGCGGATCATCAACATGGCTTAGTGCTTTACCTATTGCTTCAGAATGTGAACTTATTACTCCACATGAATTTAGAGATTACATAGCGGTTCGTTACGGTGTTGATCCGCTAAATGTCCCACAATGTGCTTGCGTTTGCGGTGGATCGAATAAGCTGTCTCACCTGCTATCATGCAAGCTTGGTGGACTTCTGATATTAAGACATAATGCAGTGAGAGATCTTCTTGGACATAAGCTATCAACCGTGTGCTCTAGTGTTGAAATCGAACCCAAATTACAGCCAATAGATTCCTCTATATTGTTTCAAAGAGCCACTACATGTAAAAAGAATGAAGCTCGATTAGATGTCAGCTGCTGCGGTCTCGCTGGGTCACGATATGAGCGAACGTTTATTGACGTTTGTATTTTCAATCAGCATGCCATATCGTTTCAGAGTGAACCTTCAAGTGCTTTCGATTACCATGAGCAACGCAAACGTTCAAAATACGAGGAGCGGATAATGGACGTAGAGCGTGCCGTTTTCATTCCAGTCATTTTCACGTCATCTGGTGGTATAGGTCCCGCTGCGATGCCTTTCTTACGCACACTGGCCAAGTTAAAATCCGTGAAGACGCAAACTCCTTATGCTGATTACATATGTAATCTAAAAAGAAAAATTGGTTTTGTTTTATGCAAAGCTGCCTCGAATTGTATAAGAGGCGCTCGATCGACGAGCCGGGCTGCTGTTAAGAAAGTCACATTCGTTGACTGTTGAAATCATGAATCGCTTATATGTTTGAACAATTTTTCTCTTATTCTTTTTCAAAAAAAAATATTTTTCTTTAAAAAAATTATTATGTAGACAAAGTTACGAGCATAGCTCACAGTTGCTGACAAATCGATAGTCAAAATAAAAAAAGAGAAAAACAAAAACAAATCAGTCAACAATTTAAAATAATCTGTCGTTTAAAGAGCTCACGAGTTGCCGCATTTACAATATCATCGCTTAAACGATTACATGAATTTATTATTCGTTGTCCAAATTGAATCGTCATACAATGTACTATTCGTTGGCGACTAAGATAAAACGAGTGACCTCGCAAAACTCGAGTTGATCGAATGTTGAAGAGCTCACGCAACACATGGCGTTCATTGTGAAATTCCCCCATACAAAACAGATCCCGCTAGTCACGAATATCACATAACGACTGCATATTTAAAGACCGAAGACATTCCTCGTAAGGAAGTTATCTTAAAGAATGTACTAACTTTTTTGCCCTACGTAGCACCTTCTTAAGTCGAGTAATCTCATCTCTAGTTCGAGGGTATGAACATTGAGAAGCATATAACAAATGACTTAGTACAAAAGCGTTTGCAAGAACTCTAAAAGAACGTGGACTCACATAGCTGAATGATCGGCGAAGGAAACCAACCATACGCATGTATAATATCTGTTTACTATTAAAGGTTATTGCAACGTCTGTCATTTATACAACGTTTGTTATTTATTAGTCAATTCATAAAAATGACGTTTATTTTAAATTTCATTTTTTAACTTGATTTAAATTATAGAAAATCTAAAAACAATTATTAATTTTATTATTTAATTATTAAATTTTGATTTAGCATTATTATGTTTTGTTTATTTTATAATTTAATTAAATACGTAGACTCATTTAGCTCATTTGATAATCTAGTATTGTTCAAAATTGTTGCCAAGCAAGCAACATATATAAGATGAGAACTTTCACTTCACACGAAAATACTGTCCACTATTACTAATATCCCGAATTATTGCCAGTGTTGACAATGTTCTGTCGGCGGATGCCTTTTCTTAAAAGGCATTTTTTTAAAGGATGCTTTAAAAGGCATCATTTTTCTTAAAAAGCATCATTTCTTTTGCATCATTTTTTCTTAAAATCATAATCCTTTCTTAACAGGCATCATTTTTTAAAGTTGCCAATAATCGATAATTAAATACTTATTTATATATATTTATTTATTTTTTCAAAAAAATCCCGAGACCATTTCTTAACGTAATTTAATTAAATTAATTTATTTTTATTTAAATTAATTTTTATTATTTTAATTAACATATTATGTGGAAAAGATTTTGCAGAAGATCTTTATTGAACAATTTGTTTAAACATTTTTCTCATCTTTCTTTATGTTTTATTAAATAAATTGAATTATCATTGAAAAAATAAAAAAAGTTAACATATTGATTCATAATATTTTATTTATTTTTATTTTTTATATTTTAAGTATTTTATTCATATAGACAGAAAGTGGTTTTTAATCCACAGGAAGTGGATTATAAAGCACTACATATGGACCTAAGTTTTGTTGGATTTTTATGTAATTTTGGATTCTAATATAATAAAGGTGTTTTATTATCTGATTCAACCTTTATACTCTTTTTATCCATTATTGAACAGTGACTTGTAATAATTGTTTCTAAACTGAACTCACTACGTTTATATGTTGGATTTACATTAAAATCATTAGAATTGACCTCTTTCATTAGTATATCATAATAAAGCTTTTTGCATATAAGACAAAGTAATCACTAGCTTTATCAATAGTTGTTATTATATATTTATGCTTTAATTTAGTAAGTTCTGTATACATATCTTTATTAATTTGATCTTTCCTGTTATAATTGTTTTTATTTTCATTTTCTCTCTAATTTTATCAGGGTTATAAAATTACAAGCCTTAACTTGTCTAATATATAACTTATATAAGTTATATAAGTTAGTCTAATATTTAACTTATCTAATATATAAGTTTTCCAAATGTTTATCTTTGATGTATTTAAGCTAGTAAAATTTAATCATTTTACCAAAGTAAGCATTTAAGTCATTATATAACGAATTGTAAATTTTATTTTTATTGTTTTATTTGATTTTCATTATTATATCTTTTCTGTTTCTAGTTCTATGTTTGTTGATTTTTACTCTAATACATCGAATAGTACTTATTCATAATAGTCTTGGTGATATAAAGAATATATACATTTGAGATATAAATAACACAAAACTATCGATCAACTGATTACAATCAAAAAATGAAAGAGTATCGCGAGAGACGATTGGTTTTGGAAATCGTCAATATATACAGATTACAAACTGAACTAATTCGTTGAACAAATCAAACCATCCCATGGTGTAAGGGCTGTGGTACTCAATTACCCTTTTTGAAAAAGCGAAATGACGAAGGGAAAACCCTTGAACATAATCCTTTGTTGCACTTGTAACGGGCAGGCGGCCAAGTGCAAGGGATGCAAATGTGCCAAAGCAAAACGTGTGTGCACGAACTGCGGAACACCAAAGTGATTCATTCAACGGTACGATATTAAGATCTCTTTTACAAGAGCGCCGAGTAGCACATTCTGTTGAACACGATCTGACAAAAAGTGACAGACCAATACTTAGTAAATTCTATCAGCTTGCCCTGTATTGGGAACTCAGGTAGACGAGCTGAAGCCTCATTTGACAATCTGGCCTTTGTTTATCAAACTGTACTGCAATGTGAGCCCAAATCTATTTCACCTACCTCAATGCTCGACAAGCAACACGTTTGTAAATATATTGGCTTCGTTTTACGACGGTGCGGCGAATAAAGCTTCAGACGATAAATCGGCGCTCAAGACAGCAGTCGTATTTTGTCAGCTCATTCTTCAGTCCGTAAACTCAAGCAAAGTTTCAACAATTCGTAAGGCATTACAACGCAGGTTAAAACTTTGGCGCGAAAAATAGTTCAGAGAATTATTTAAAGAATCCCAGTATTTACAGTCGAAATTAGCTCAAAGAAAAACAAAAATCGCACAAGAAGATGGGAAAAAAGCCTACTGTAGATTAGTAAGTAGAGGTAAAGTTCAGGGTAGTACATTTGCCTTGGTAGAGAAGTTTTTATCTGCTGTCTTAAAGCCACACTGTTTATTCAATGGAATATCAATTAGAATAATTCTGCAGGATCTACACCCAGCTGCCAAGATTCCAGACCATAATACAGCATCATCTTCCAAATACACAACCTAATCACCCTGTTGAATTTAGCGATATCGGAGCGTTGGATATTATGCTTTTATCTAGAAGAACGAAATGTGGGATCGTACCATCCGGATTGGACACCATCATGTGGAGTCCAAAACGACTCCAACTTCTTAGTCGCTTTGGAGTTTACTCTCAAAATGTAGCAAGATCACTTGCCGACTTCGGTATGAGATTAGCAACCGAAGATATATGTCCCGAAGCTCTTGAAACATTTACCGCAAGTTGAGTTATTGCCCTGAGCAACGCACATGGTGGTATCAGACCATTGGCGTTTGCGATGTTGAAGGACGTATAATCTCTAAAACAATATTATGCAATATAAGTCCGGATCTTCAGGAAGAGGTTGGTAACGAGCAATTATGTGCATGCCAACGCGGGAGCATTGTACGATATAATACCTATAATAAGGAATTATACCTTATTTTAGGAATATATTTACTTAAATCTGACTCTATTATTTCTTTACTTTTAGAATTATTTAAAAGTCCGGCTATATTTATGTTATCTATACATTTATTAATGAAGTTTATGGTTAATGTATATTTTCTATTGTTATTATTAACATTTATTGTTCGATTGTAGTATTTTATATTACAATAACTGTCTATTATACAACTCAACCTATCATATTCGTTAATTAATCTTTGATTTATTGAACATATGATATCTTTAGAAAAACTTCTTATATTTACAAAAACATCTTTTAGCTTATTATCTCTTAAACGTTGTTTTAATATTTCTAATTGTTCATTTATATACATATCTTTTTAATATTTTTAACTCTATTTTTCCTATTCCTTTTATCACCATGACTTCTTGGTTTGCGTTTAACCGGATTATTATAATATAGTTGTTTATTATGTATTATACTACTTCTGCCAATTCCTTGTACCACGTCATTCAATCCTAATAAGTACATGGAATTAAGCGTTTTAATCTAAAAATCTTCTTTTTCTAATAGTTTTTGATTTAATATTGAAATATTTTCTTCAATAATATGTTCTAGAATAAATAATTTACAGTTTTTAATATCATGTCCTATTAATCTCATATGTTTATGAAATATAGTTTGACTTTTATGCTGTGACTTTTATATATGTGTTGCATAAAGGATAAACGAATTTTAAATAAACGAAACGTATTAAATATCTTGGATGTACCGAAACAAGTCAGCTCAAATTCAGCTACTTTTAAATTCCATTGTTACACCTTTCACTTGTCTGAAATAATTTTGGTTTATTCAAATATTTAAAGATTCTATTAATTCAATTTTATCCATATATTTATATTTACTTGATGGTTTAATTTTTGTTAGATAGTAATTGAACAAAAATTAAATTTAATTTTGAATTAAATTTAATTAAATTTTAAATTAAATTTAATTTAACTTTAAAAATTTTAAAGTTACTTTTGTTTAAAGTAACTTTAAATATATATTAATTTTAAATATAACACCTTTTACTTGTCTAAATATATATGTCCCTACTTTTAAATAATTTTTTTAAATAATTTTGATTTATCAAAATATTTTAGGATTCTATTAATTCAATTTAATCCATATATTTATATTTACTTGATGGCTTAGTTTTTGTTAGATAGACGTTATAGTTATTATAACATATATATGTATATCTTTTTGTATCTCTTGTATTGCTATTCGGGGCATTACTATTCGACTTTATATTTTTCTGTGAACTCATTGTTTGCTTTATGTAAAATTATAACAAGTAAAAACATATTTTTGATTTAGTTACACCAAAAATAAAATATGAACCAAATTTTAATCAAATTTTAAGAACGATTCACATGTTAGAAAAACATTTTAAACAGTTATGAACATATTCTATAAAGCTTAAAAACAAGTCAGCTATAATTGGGCTACTATTACCACCCATTGGAACACCTTTTACTTGTCTAAATATAGATGTCCCTACTTTTAAATAATTTTGATTTATCAAAATATTTAAGGATTCTATTAATTCAATTTTATCCATATATTTATATTTATTTGATGGTTTAATTTTTGTTAGATAGGCGTTATAATTATTATAACATATATATGTATATCTTTTTCCGAATATAAGATTAATTAATTTTACTAACGCTTCTTTAATATCTACTAAATCTAGATTTGTATAAAGCGTACTAAAATCGTATGTATTTATATTTTGAAAATTTATTCCTTTTGTCTGTTCTAAAAATTCTTTTGTAGAATTAATACTGAAATAGTGCTTTACTGAAATAGTGTATTAATTTCGATTACCTTACAATATTTTTAAAGAGAGCTTTTATTGTAAATTTAAAAGAACTGCATATGATATTATGGTTTTATAATATCATAAAACCAATAAATATGGTTTTATCATATTTGATAATTTATTGGAATTCCATTTTAATTCTAGCAATATAAATATTTGTTACATATAAATAATTTAGATTTATTTAAATATTTAAGATATTAAATATTTAAATTATAAAAATATATTTCATTAATAAGGAATTTAATCCTTTATTAATAAATTAATGTAGACTAATAAGCGAAAATTCAGAGTTAAAAAAGTTAGAAATCTACATGTAAAGTATCGCTTTCCTGAAAATCCAGTGCTTTAAAATAATTTTAAATCAAGATCTATAGATCTTAAATTAAGTGGAACTTTATAAACTTTGTAAATGTAACTATGAACGAAGGAGCAGTTTTGTAAATATAAAAAGGAACGAAAAAATGAATAGCTTGTAATAGTTTAAAAGGCGCGCTAGTTTCAGTGTAGCTAGAAATTCTTTAGTCATAAAGAATTTCTAGCTACACTAGAAATTAATAATAGAAGTTAATAAATATTTTCTACACTAGAAAAAGAATTTCTAGCTACACTTATTCTTTAGTCATAAAGAAGAGTCAATTATTTTTTTGTTCACAAATTTTCAACCACTACTGCGGTCATCATCAGGAAAACGTCATTACACACGTTACAACAACCATATATAGCAAAACCAAATCTGGAAGAAACATATCGGAAGTTAATCTGGAAAAATGAATTTGCCTTTGTTATCAAGTGAGTTGGCACATCCGGTTTATTACCCTCGAAGTTTTTGTCGGGATCAAGGTAACGCAATATGATAGCCTCTTTTATTTGCCTTGTAGACTTATCACTTTCGTGGGCAATAATTTCTGCACCGGCAAAATTTATGTCATGGCCGTTGGCGGCAAAGTGATTCCAAACTGCTGAGCTGATATGTCCAAGACGTAGTGCCCGCTTGTGACCCAATAATCGAACGGCAAGTTTTTCACCTGTTTGTCCTACGTAATGACCCGCGCAACCATTACACGGTATACGGTAGATCCCTCCAATCTTTTCATATTTTGGTTTTATTTTGAATAAACCAGACATACCAGGCCCACGTTTACAAAATACGGTACTGTGAGAACCAGTGCTTCTAATTGATAGCCTTAACGCGTGTTGGAGACGATTAAATGCGTGATCGTTCCAAAACGGAAAATTTAAATATTTTGTTACAGGCTTTACATAGTCGTTTCGTGCTTTATTATAAATCTCTTTTGCTGCGTTATAACTACGCTTAATAGCCCATAAAGGATATACCGAATCGAATAGAGACTGTCGTATTTCCTTGTATTCTAATTTCAAATCATTCCCTGTAAAACAGTATCTATGCATGCACAGGAATAGCGAACGAGCAGCAGATATCTTATACCTCATTGGGCAGATCGATGTCCATGGCGTGGTTATGTTAATGACACCTTCCTTCCTAAACACATTAGTCTTAGTAATGCTACTATCTTCACGCAAACATTGTACGTCCAGGAAGGAAATAGCACCGTCCTTTTCAGCACAAATGTTCCACTTTATTCGAGTATCCAAATTATCTAACATATTGAAGACTTTTACAACCACCGGATTATTGATACTCATGAATACGTCATCAACGTATCTGCCTCAATAGACTAATCCTTTTATATGGGAATAAACATTTGCTTCAATTTTTCGCATAAATAAATCGGCTAGAGTAGGACCTAACGGGGAGCCCATTGCAACTCCATCTACTTGCACATACAATTCGTTGTTGAAAGATAATATGGATTCAGTTGTACATACGTGAAGTAAATGATTGGAGGGATCTACCGTATACCGTGTAATGGTTGCGCGGGTTATTACGTAGGACAAACAGGTGAAAAACTTGCCGTTCGATTATTGGGTCACAAGCGGGCACTACGTCTTGGACATATCAGCTCAGCAGTTTGGAATCACTTTGCCGCCAACGGCCAGGACATAAATTTTGCCGGTGCAGAAATTATTGCCCACGAAAGTGATAAGCATACAAGGCAAATAAAAGAGGCTATCATATTGCGTTACCTTGATCCCGACAACAACTTCGAGGGTAATAAACCGGATGTGTCTACCCACTTTATTACAAATGGCAAATTTATTTTTCCAGATTAACTTCCGTTATGTTTCTTCCAGATTTGGTTTTGCCATATATGGTTGTTGTAACGTGTGTAATGACGTTTTCCTGATGATGACCGCAGTAGTGGTTGAAAATTTGTGAACAAAAAAATAATTGACTCTTCTTGATCTTTTGACAATTTTTAATGGAGTCTGCTTACACAATAATATTCATTGTATCTCATTATTTTTTACATTTAAGGATGCAAAAATTGCATCATATAATTTACACTTTTAAATAGACATGATTCTGGAAATCATGTACTAGATAGGCCTACTAGAATTTGATTATTTCGTACATAATTTTTACTTTGTCATCTTTTATATAAACATTATTCAGAGGCAAGCGCAAGTTCAAATTGAAATTTTAAGCGAATTAATCACATTTCACTAATTGCATATTGAATATATGAAGAAGGTATTATAAATCGAACTAATCTAGTCAAATTGTATAGCAAATCACCTTCCTCGACTCTCTACAAAAGTCGTGGTTAAAAATTAGAGGTTGTGGTATTTAATTAAATTATATTGTGTTCCACGTTTGGTTAGTTGGCCAACTATAAAAATTGAGATTTTTTGATAAATTAAAATGTCATTTTTATAAAATATAAAACGACCAAATTAATTCAACTTCTTGTAATTTTCAAGTATTTCCAAATTATCTCCACTATGTAGGTTCCTGATGCAATAAATCCAAAAAACTAAAATCAAAACATAAATTAATATTTCACAGCAAAAATACATCAATTTCTTAAAAAAACTGATACTAATAGTAGTCCCATTAAATTTTTTTTATAAATTAATTTTATTATTCTAGTCATTATTCGGCAATAATTCTAGGTGGAATAACCTCAATATTCTAAACCAATATCGAAAATTGGTATATACATTTGAATATTACGTCTAAGAACTTAAGAATATTTTAAGTTTGTAATTATGTAGGAAACAGAAATATTGAGTAAAGTTTTGAGAATAGTAAAGGCTTCCAAATAAGTAGCCTCTGCTTTATTTGGGAGCAAAATATAAACAAGGGGAACAAGGTTGCCAAAAACCTTCACTTTGAAAGTACATAGTTGATAAAATTGACCCAGGACACTCCAAAAAGTCCCATCAACCAAGATAACCTCAGCATCTGTAAAATATTCGGCGGCAAAGTAGGAAAACATAATAATGATTCGCCTAGTTAGCCTTCTATTATCATATCTGACAAAAGGATTCCCGTTAAGATCTTTTTTAATAGTTCTTGTATATCGTCCAACTCTTCATTACTGGTTTTATATCTCAGATTTTTTGCCATATTTATCCGGCTTGTCATATATTTATATGTATATAAGTCAGTCACAACCTCATCGTCTAATACAAAATATTGTTTATTATAATTTCCAAGGTAGGCGGTCCAGATTCTGTAGATTCTGTTACTACTGTTCTTAAATGTTGTTTTTTTTGGTGATTTTTGACTTTTCATTATTATGGTTATGGTCTTTGTGCGTAATAAACGTATTCTCTATGCTTATATGACCAAGGATTCGACATTTGATATTAACGCATCTCCGATATTCGATTCCATCCTTTTTTTATAAAAACTGTAAATAAAATTTTCAAAAATCACATTTTTATTTCCTTTCTGGTTTCTTATTTTAAAAAATTTGCCATCTTATGGTTTTTTTCACCAATTTTTGGTGAAAAAAAAATCCAATATTTTTTTGGTGAATTTGGATTTTTTCATCAATTTGTGAAAAAAATCCTTACGGTTGATAGTATCAATGGGATAATTTAAGCTTGGGATCCTTATTTCTGTCGGATTCATAAATATTTCAAATAAGTAGGTATATAAAATTTATATATGAGTCTTCCCGATTTCTTCAATCAGAATATAAAAAGGCGGGAAAAGTAATACATTTATATCATTACTACCATCAATGGAGTTTGGTTTATGTGCGCTCGATAAGAGTGCTTTTAAATCCTACTTGTTAAGCCCAGGTGAGAAAATTATTCGTGATGAATACTATCACCAATGTTAATTCTCAGTACATGGATGTGTACTAGAAGAACTCTGAGTTGTCTAGGGGTGCTGAACGTCAATCCAGTTGTGCAGCACCCTACAGATGGGACTCAAAAGTCGAACGAGCATAGAATTACTTGAGATCTTCAATTAGAATAGAAATAGGCGGGAAAACTTATATAAACTAGCCGAGCCAAATTCAACAATTAAATGACAAAATATTTCTTAAAACTTTCGGCGTGATCCTTCTTTAGTAATTTACAAATCTAAAACTTAAACTAAGCACACAACCAAAACTGCATAAATTATAATTATGATAAACGTTCTGAAAATCAACAAGATACGGAAGTAACCAAGCAACAGCTTTCTCCATTATTGATGGATAGTTTATTCGTTCTTTTTTATACTGTGAGCATACCTATAGTTAAAATGTGTGCTAGTATTTAAGCTAAGATCAGTCCAAAGTTAACCTATCCTATGGTTCTGTTTTTGCGAGTAATATCATTGCTGATTTGTGCAATTAGTGTGTTATTTATTACGTGATCTGAATTTGGAATAAAAAATATTTTTTTTACGTGGCAAATGCACGTAAAATAATGTCTTACGACTCAATCATTGTTTAGCCTTTTAGCAGTATTGTTTGTCGCATAACATGCATGTTGATCAAGCATTGGATGAAACAGTTTCATCTAATGCTCGATCGTATTCGACACAAGATTAATTAAGTTGTTAAATAAATATCAGCGTGTAATGTAAAAGTCAGTGTTAGATTTAAAATAGAACAGTATATAGAGAAATTTTAGGCCTCTCATAAAACAACGAATCTAGAAGAAAATGACCAAGGATTCGACATTTTATATTAACGCATCTCCGATATTCGATTCCATCCGTTCTTTTTATAAAAATTGTTAATAAAATCTTCAGAAATCACATTTTCATTTCCTTTCTGGTTTCCTAGTTTAAAAAATTTGCCATCTTATGGGTTTTTGTTTCACCAATTTTTGGTGAAAAAATCCAATATTTTTTTGGTGAATTTGGATTTTTTCACCAATTTGTGAAAAAAACCTTACGGTTGATAGTATCAATGGGATAATTTGAAACAGCTTGGGATCCTTATTTCTGTCGGATTCATAAATATTTCAAATAAGTAGGTATATAAAATTTATATATGAGTCTTCCCGATTTCTTCAATCAGAATATAAAAAGGCGGGAAAAGTAATACATTTATATCATTACTACCAGCAATGGAGTTTGGTTTATGTGCGCTCGATAAGAGTGCTTTTAAATCCTACTTGTTAAGCCCAGGTGAGAAAATTATTCGTGATGAATACTATCACCAATGTTAATTCCCAGTACATGGATGTGTACTAGAAGAACTCTGAGTTGTCTAGGGGTGCTGAACGTCAATCCAGTTGCGCTGCAATGATAAACGCTGTAAAACGTGTCAGGTCATTGCAAATTGTAAAGCAATAAAAAGCATGTTACTGAAGGCATTGTTCCTATAAAAGCGCAGTGTAATTGCAAAACTAGGGGTATAACATATGTTGTAACATGCATGTTGGGTTACAAACAATACGTGGGTCAAAAATGTGCAACAGCGGAAACACTATCGATGCATCAAAGAATCCAACAGTTTTTGATTTCAATTAAGATGCAGTCAAAGAAGGATTAAAGGTTAGTGATTTTGCAAATATCTCTGTTTCTAGCACGGAGGGTGAACTTCCTGCAGTGCCAAAATTAACTAACTTGGTAGTGATGAAGATGAAAAAGCCATTGGAGAAAATCTTTTTAACATGTTTTGAGAGAATTCGCTTTGAAATTTCAGAAGAGAGTTCCTTTCAATTCTATTCCATTCCTCGAAGCGGAAGTTCGAATTTCCTTTTCTTCTCCTTATCTGGCTTACTCATATCTAGACTACTTCACAAAAAACTTGTCTGACTATGGCTCGGCTGATTATAAGCCCATTCAAGCAACTTTAAAGGTTTCAAATTTTCCTGCATATGCCCCTTGTAAAGATATTGAAAACTTCGAGAAGGACTTTAAGGTGACACCACCCGCCCCATTATAGGGAAAAATGGTCTATCTATTCCCATTTCGTTCTGCTCCACTGCTGTGAATAATGTTGAGCTCCTTGCTAACAGCAAGTGCAACTCTTATTGGATTACAATCTGGTGTTCACAGTAATTGAGGCCGAATCACTTACGCTTCCACATTGCAATAGATGCCATGGATAGGACAAGGCCTCCACTTGTTCTATGTCCCATACTTGTAGTGTATGTAGGGTTGGAAAAGTCCACGAGGGGAAATGTGCCCTCTCCCCTCAATGCTCCAACTGTAGATGACCCTACCTGGCGTGGTATATACGTTGCCACTTATTCCACGCTTTATAAAAGACGACACATCGGTACACCGGCACCTAGACCAGCTTGCTTTGTTGTAGCCTCGGCCAATCCTTGTGAGGTAAGAATGGCCGATCGCGATACGTTGACTTTGATAGATACAAGGATGCAGATCTTGAAAAATGAATTTCAATTCATTGTTGTCTACTTACAAAAAGAACATGTGGATTCGCGTTCACCTTTTTTTGTTTTCTCGAAAGTCAAGAGGCCACAGAGGTCCAAAAAGAGGCATGCTGTAAGACCGCCTTTAGTTCCGAAGAAACTTGCAAGGACTAATGGATCGCAATGGGCGATAGCCCCGTGAAATGAAGACAATGCTGGTAGGTAAGTGTCTTCTCCTGGTGAGGATGGGAGTGAGCTAGGGGTAGGCAATCTCACTCCAGCTGAATTAGCACAGTGCAAAGTAGTCAAGAGCATTTTACATTGAATATCCTTCAGTGGAACTCAGGAGGCGCTTCTGCCCTTAGCCATCTATCTGGTAGAGACGCAGATGTTCTAGTCCTTTAGGAGACGCGGTCTATCCGTCTCCCCCCCCAAAACATTACTCGATTTATCCCTAAGCACATGTGCATTCAGCAATTGGTGAAGTGCATCAGTTTTTTCAGAATTACAGTCATCAACTTGCTGTGACTGTTTTTCTTGATGTTTCTGCTGCATTTAACCGCATCTCCATTTCCTTCGTTATCTCTTCTCTCAGGTCCCTCGGGTTCCCTGTGAGAATTGTTAATAGGGTGGATATATTGCTGTATACCAAGCGGCTCTACTATGAAGACGACCATGATGCACGTAAGTGTAACCCCATTACGGGTGTGCCCCAAGGCTCACCACTTTCTTCAATCTTATATCTTGCTGCCTCCATCGAACTATATAAGATATCTATGACGTTAATGGGAGGACGTAAGAAAATAGATACGACCGACACTAACTATTGAAAAAGGATGGTTTATTCGCAAGAGCATGAGACGAGAGATAGCTTGTTTGTGCAACTGCAAGTACAGTGCTCGACACACGACTGTAGGGTCTGGACAACAATCCCTGCGACAACAATAAGTATAAATAAGACTTCCTATGTAGTTTTTGTGCAAACAAGCTAATCCGGAAGCTAACCCACCTACCGACCCTGGCACCATATACAATTCCCATGCCATCTTCACTTCCTGACATCCCCCGTCCCGTCCTTCCTGTCTCGTTTCTCAATAACCTACATCCATCAATCAAAATCACCTCCACCAACCTCTACGATCCTTCCACTCATAACCTTTCTTCACATCGCGTATCACCCTCTTTATTATCATTATCCTATATGTCTCCCGTCGTCAAACAACTCCCTCCAAATCCTTAATTGACAGCTCTCCTATCGTGATCTCACCCAGTCACGTCACTCGTCCTCCTTTACGAAAACGCTTTTATTCTCGCAATCGTTGCGTCATCGTCACTAATATCACTCCTTCCACCTCCTTATCTCCACAAGCACGTCTCGACCACGATGTTTCCGCCTTCAGATCCGTTCTCTCGTCTCTTGCTCCTGCGGATAAACCATCATTTTTCAAGGATATCTCTCCTGTCGCATTCATCCGCCTAAACAAATCTTCTCAATCTAATTTTTCTAAGCTCCCTTTCCTAAATTTTGTTTTCAAGTATCACTATCACGCGTCCTCTGTCCTCTCTCAACGATTTAAACTTATGTCATCTTCAACCACTTGAATTTTTCCCGATCGCACCTCTTTCGAAATCGTTCAACTCTCTTCTGTTCGCATCAAAACACGCCGTAGTGAGGAAAACGGCGAAACATCTCTCTCCATCCGAAACAGACGGAAATTTTCAAGTTGTCCATACCCACCCCCAAATTCGATGGCGCTCCATCTCCCCTATGTGTCTTCTCCGCTAGACCCTTTCACCCCCACACAATGTTTCCGTATCAGCCTCCTCAACACTAGATCTATTCTCAATAAATCTGATCTTATTCTCAACCTATTCACCAAGCAATCCATCGATCTTTTCTGCCTCACCGAATCCTGGCACTCAGATTCCGACAACCTCTCCATTCGCCGTCTGCTCTCTGCCGGTTGCTCACTAGTCGAATCCGCCCGCCCCCTCAGCTCATCCCCTTCTAAATTCTCTAATCATGGCGGCATTGTCGCATTCGCCCGTCACCCCGCGTTTCTTAGCAAAATCACTCCCCCTTCAGTTCTTGCTATTTTCAATTGCTCACTTGTCGTTCTTCTAGCCCGATCATTCTGAATCTCGCCATTGTATACCGTCCTGGTTCATCAGCTTCTACCTCCTTATTTTTTACCGAATTCACTGACTTCCTTTCTCATTGTTCTTTGTCCTCAATCCCTTCAATCGTTCTAGGCGACTTCAATATCCACATTGACTGCCTCTATTCCACCGATTCCATTCGGTTCATCAACATTCTATCAAGCTACAATTACAAACCCATCTCCACTGCCCCACACATATCTTTGGCGGGGCACTTGACATCATCGTTTTGCTGCCTACACCTCACTGTCCATCTCCGATCCTGGTCTATCCGATCACTTTCTCGTCACCCTTGATTTCACTTCCAACCACTCCCCGCTTCACACACTTACCATCATATGCCGCCCTTGGAGAGAACTTGACCTCCCCCTTCTCCGCTTCGCCTTACTTAAATCGTCTCTATCTTCTCACACAATAACATAATCTTCTCCTCACGATCTTGCACTTCAAGCCTTATCCTCACCTTCGATTGCATTGCACATCATGGTTTGACATCAAATTCCTACTATCAAAGTGTCGACTCCGTCATGCTTTTCGAGTATATCACCGCTCTCTCAGACGTGATATTCGCTCGCTCACTCCGTATCTCCGTGATTCCTACCTTGCTCTTCGCCGGTCTCATTTCCACCTACTACGTACCAAATGCAACTTTTTTTGGTAGCATAAATTCAATACTTAATTAACTCCAAGTCTCTCTGGCATACTTTTAACTCAATCATTTATCGCTCCTCTTCGTCTTGCAACATCAATCTCCATGATTATTCGACATTTCTTCAAACCAAAGTATCTACGTTGCTCTCACGCAACCCCGTCTCCATTCCATCTCACTGCTACTCGCCACGCCTCATTCTCCCGGAACTTATTAATATTCCATCTGTCTCACCTGCCGAAGTCTCATCTGTCCTCATGTCCTTGCCCAACAAAACCTCACCTGCCGATCCCCTGCCTACCCCCATTCTTAATCCATATGCTCATCGATATCTCCTTTACTTACCACCTTGTTTAATTCGTCCATCCGCAGTCGTATCTTTCCATCACACTAGAAATCCGCCATCGTTCGTCCCCATTTAAGAAACAATCGCTGGACCCCTCACTTACTTCTAGCTATCCCCTCATTTCACTCCTCCCTACTCTTTCCAAGTTCTTAAAGCGCATTATCTTAATACAGGTCAACATTGCAACACATACAATGAATACACATGAAAAACATACTATATAGATTAAAGCAGAAATAATTTACTATATGCTAATTCCATGACGTAGCTTTAGCTTTCGAAGTCAATACAATGCAGTTAATTCTTTTCAGTGTAATAGACATCCGCAGGATCATAAATTGATCAATAAAATAAACAAGAAAAGAAACACCGCCGCCTGAAATCTTTAGAGGATCAATAAATAAATTAGAGATGTGATTCAACCAGGACTGTCTATTACACCTATCTGCCTCTTTCTATATATAAAGAATTTTGTTTCATCACAACAAGACGGTATACCGTTTCGGCTTTGAGAAGCCTCATCAGTTGCAGCACATACAATGAATATGCATAAAAAACACTATATTAAAGCAGAAAGAATTCACTATATGCTAATTGCATGACGCAGCTTTCTCTTTCGAAGTCAATAAAATGCAGTGAATTCATTCATATCAGTATTTCATGCAGTGAAATGCTGATATAAAGGACTTTGATTTACGACAGTCACTATGTCACTTCTAGACGACCACTTCAGCATCGAAATGATATAGTACCCAGCAACACTCATCAGTAGAATAGAGTATCAACTGGTTCTTGCGGCTTGCGCTCTTTACTAGATCGAATTGCTGTGCGGACCATCCTTAAACACTAGGTAGAGATTGTTGCTGAATTATCGCTGCACTCGTTGGATCCTTAATGGATACGGCATGTATAATGATGCACTAATGTGCTGAGTAAACAACGATCCTGGACTTCTTACGAAATTCGGCATTTGTAGAAAATGGTGTTGCTTGATAGACTGGACTTCGATACACGACCTTCAGTTACCATGTCACTTCTAGACGATTACTTCAGCATCGAAATGATGAGTACCCGGAACCACTCATCAGTAGAATGAAGTACCCACTGATCGTTTTCGGTTACCTGTGTGACATTGTGAATAAAGGCGTTTCCGATTGCTAAATTGACTGAAACTTACGCTCTTTACCAGATCGAATTGCTGAGCGGACCCTGCTTAAATACTAGGTAGAGTTTGTTGTTGAATCGTCGCTGCACTCGTTGGATCCTTAATGGATACGGCATGTATATTGGTGGTGCACTAATGTGCTGAGTAAACAACGGTCTAGGATTTCTTACGAAGTACGTCATTTATACTAAATGGTGTTGCTTGATAAACTGGACTTCGATTCACGACTTTCAATCACCATGTCACTTCTAGACGACCACTTCAGCATCGAAATGATGAGTACCCGGCAACACTCATCAGTAGAATGAGGTACACACTGGTCGTTTCGGTTGCCTGTGTGACATTGTGAATAAAGGCGTTTCCGACACTTTGCTTAATTGACTGAGGCTTACGCTCTTTACCAGATCGAATTGCCGGACCATCCTTAAACACTAGGCAGAGTTTGTTGTTGAATCGTCGCTGCACTCGTTGGATCCTTAATGGATACGGCATGTATATTGGTGGTGCACTAATGTGCTGAGTAAACAACGGTCCAGGACTTCTTACGAATTGCGGTATTTATAGAAAATGGTGTTGCTTGATAGACTGGACTTCGATTCATGACCTTCAGTTGTCATGTCACTTCTAGACGATCACTTTAGCATCGAAATGATGAGTACCCGGCAACACTTATCAGTAGAATGAACTACCCACTGATCGTTTTGGTTGCTTGTGTGACATTGTAAACAACGGTCTAGGATTTCTTACGAAATACGGCATTTATACTAAATGTAATTTTATTTGTGTTATAATGGGCTGTTTGTTTTTACTTGGATTCACGACTTTCAGTCACCATGTCACTTCTAGACGACCAATGAGTACCCCGCAATGAGGTACACACTGGTCGTTTCGGTTGCCTGTGTAACATTGTGAATAAAGACATTTCCGACACTTTGCTTAATTGACTGAGGCTTATGCTCTTTAGCAGATCGAATTGCTGTGCGGACCATCCATGAACATCAGACATTGATTGTTGTTGAATTATCGCTGTACTCGTTGGATGCTTAATGGATACGGCATTTATAATGGCAGTGCACGGATGTGCTGAGGAAACAACGGTTTAGGATTTCTTTCAACATTCGGCATTTATATAAAATGGTGTTGCTTGATAGACTGGACTTCGATTCACGATTTTTAGTCACCATATCACTTTTAGACGACTACTTCAGCATCGAAGTAATGTAGTACTCGACAATACTCATCAGTAAAATGAAGTACCCGCTGATCGTTTCGGTTGCATGTTGGATATTGTGAATGAAGGTGTTTCCAACACTTTGCTTAATTGCCTGAGGCTTACGCTCTTTACTAGATCGAATTGCTGTGCGGGCCATCCTTAAACACTAAACAGAGGTTGTTGCTGAATTGTCGCTGCACTCTTTAGATCCTTAATGGATACGGCGTGCATAAATTTGGGGCACAGATGTGCTGAGTAGACAACGGTCCAGGATTTCTTACGAAATTCGCCATTTATAGAAAATGGTGTTCCTTGATAGACTGGACTTGGATTATTGACTTTCAGTCACCATGTCACTTCTAGACGACCACTTCAGCATCGAAATGATGAGTACCCGGCAACACTCATCAGTAGAATGAGGTACACACTGGTCGTTTCGGTTGCCTGTGTGACATTGTGAATAAAGGCGTTTCCGACACTTTGCTTAATTGTGTGAGGCTTACACTCTTTACCAGATCGAATTGCTTAGCGGGCCCTGCTTTAACACTAGGCAAAGGTTGTTGCTGATTGTCGCTGCACTCGTTGGATCCTTAATGGATACGTCATGTATAATGGTTGTTCACGGATATTCTTAATAAACAACAGAAGTGACATGGTGACTACAAGTCGTTAATAGAAGACACTTCTTCGTGACAGAAGAAGTGTCACTAGAAGTGACATTAACGAAGAAGATACTAAATTTGTAGAGTATAGATTATTCCATGTCTACCAAATAGTATGTGTATATGTACTACGTACAGGTTGTAGAATATTATTACTGAATTATTACTGAAAATATCTTATGAATATATTTCTTTTAAATATTTCTATATAATCTAAAAAATTAAATATGAGAAAAGGATTTAACCTGTACGACACGGGCAAGGATAAAAATATTAGTTATTAGTAGTATACAGAAAAGCGTTTACACAAAGTTAATTAATGGCCTAATTATTAGACAAAATAGTATAATTATTTTCAATTAATCATAAAATTACCGCAGCGAATCCGGGACCTCCTCGCCTACATAGTGGCTTTTTTTCTGCATTAATTATAAAGTTACTACCAAGTTGTCTTTCCCAAAGACAGCATACAGTTGATAACATGAAGAAGATCACAAACATCTCCAAGCAGTATAAGATATCCTATTCCAAGAAAACAAAGCGAAATAAAATATAATGGACTTCAATAACGTTACAATTTTTAACTTAGTTCATTTGGGTCATATAAATAACACTTTCATCAGCAGAAATGACTCGAAGTTTATCAATCAGATAATTAAATCTACGTATTTTACACTATTTCATACAATTTATATTTATATAAAGTTAAAATTTAAAGTTAAAATTTAAAATAAAATCCAATTTTTATGAATTGACTAATAAATGAGATATATACGAAGAAGGATTCAATTATTCTTCGATCCAGCATAGAAGGGTCGATGAATAGACCCTGTTATACTGGGTCTATAAAAATCATAAGTATAATAAAAATATTCACCTGTAAAAAACTCTTGTTTGTGTAAGTTGACAAAATACAATTGAATGGGTTGCCCGCGAATGGGCCCCATATTATTACTTAGATAACGTTTAATAAAATGTAGGGGATAATTGGGCTTCAAAATCAAGATTGCATAAGACTCTCCCTGACACATGCTGAATTCCCCCGCTGAATTGCAACACTTATGCGCTGTAGGAAATGGGATTTTGCCTGGGCGTCGTTTGTAGCTAGCCTCAGTCCTATGGAAAAATGACCTATGGATTTTGTATAAACAAAGTCTACATGTAAATAATAACTTGTCAGTAGAACAAATCATATCAAATAATTGAGTCTACGTATTTTATACGATACAAATAAAAATGAAGATAAGTAATAAATAAGTATATAAGATTTTATACATTTTATATTTAAAATAAATCAGATCAGATAACAGGGTCTACGTATTTTATACGAATAAAAATAAAGATAAATATTAAATAATTATATAAGATTTTATACAATTTATTATATATGATATTATATACCATGATATTTCGACTGTACTAAGCAGCCTTTTCAATCTGAATAGGATTTATATAATTTTTCTATCAGTTTAAAACGAATAACATCGCAAATTCGAGTACATGCCAAGTTCAAATGACAGATTTTATTTAAGAATGATCTGTATTAAAATAAGTTGAACAATGAATAATATTATCTTATTTAAATAAGTTGAACATTGTTGATTTAATTTATTAATAAAACTATTGTTGACGGCTTTTTGATAAGAATGAATTTCAATTCAACTTTTTTAATTAGCACGAACAGGAAAGTATTAACCTGCATGCTTTTTTACAAACATCGTCAGGAAACTCAACCCGGAATGCGCCTACTACAGACGACTAGCCCCTAATGGGGCGTTTCGACCTTAGTCTACTTATCACTACAGAATGGTCTCATTAGTGTGGCCTTGTAGCTAGACGACTTCGACAGTACTTAATCCTCAGTAAACCTCTGAAAGAAATTCGGTGGATAAACGTGCGCATAGTGAAAATTCCAATATTGTATGAAATATAACATAATTTAATTATATTGCATAAAAGATACAAAGGAATATTCCAGACAAAACTTTGTAGGTTTCGTTTCTTTCAATTTTCCTGCTGAAGTCAATATCGGAATTCGTTAGAGTAAAAATTTACTAACTTTTCAACTACATTGTTCTTCTGCAACATTATAATGAAAGGTATATGTTCACTTTTGTTATAACGATATTATATTTCAAATTGTTTATAAAACTAAATAATTAATTTATTTTATTTTTAAAATGTTAATGTTTCATTTTTAATATTTTAACTATTGACATATTCTAAGTTAAGCTCATCTGTCTTTCATATTATAAGTTTGCCTTTTCATATAAAATATGTTTAAAAGCATCGAAAATGTTTCTTTTTTCTCATCAAATTAAACAAAGAGACGATACTCACAATGGTGACCCAGTTAATTCTTTCGAGTAATCCTCGTTTCTGCCAGTTGAGATAGAAAATACTAAACATAATGAGAGCGAATACAAGTCCATAAATAGAATAACCTTGATAAACATAACGAGCCCAAAGATATCCCGTTAAGTGAGCTATTATAGGGTTTGTAGATGATGCGCATATAAAACCGAGCGCATGACATACCTAAATGATTATTATTAAATATTATTAGTATATTGTTTAATAAGCAAACCATGCGAACTATCCTGATGATACCAAGTACAGACTTCAGATAATCAGTATTATAGTTTTGAACATTGGTATTCACTATCATGGGCGGCACTGACTTTTGAGGCTCTTCTGACCAAAAGCTATCGTATGACTGTTTTTCATTTACGTTTTGACTGGGTTCTATTGGAATATGTGTGTACTTCACAGTGTTTGAATCACCATTTTCGTAGTTTAAGCGATTTCCTGTATTGATTTCATTGAAGCCAACTGGGCGTCTAGAACAATAAAAATTGTAATTAACTCACACCTACTTTCTAGCGGCTTACTGAGATGGAATGATATCTGCTGTGTGGTGCATTGTTCACTACGTTTCTCGTCGTTTATTGCTCAATTCAGAAAATGTGACCCAGAAATGGAGGCAATAAATATTCTCTATTTTCGATAATAAGAAATCTTATTTGCACTGTGAAATGTAACTGTCATATCCACTTTCTAATGCATGTGTACTACACAAATGCAGAACTTCCATTTGATGATGGAGTTGCTATAAACCTTTTTCCTCCTTTCCGAAAAACGTCATAGCTGCCAATGTTGTTCTATGAAGCCATTAACGATAATAAAAATGCACAGACAAAATTATTGACTCGTTCAGTCAACAATATTTTTATGAAAATGTACCAACACGCTTTACTTCCTTCATACACGGTATATGTACGCTGTTAAATAAATTGCTTACTATAATTCTATAGTAAATATTTCATTTTTTTTATAGGTTTCTCCTAATGTTTTAATGGGATAATGTAATATCAACAAACGATAAAAATCCTTGACTACTTTTTGATAATAAAAAAGTGCATCTCTTTGTGCATCTTTCATTTTTCTAATCTTTCACATATCGAATTTAAAGCTGTATACTTACTGTGCATTATTATCTAATAGAAAATATGCTTTCTTTCGTTTAGCTTAGATGAAAAATACTAAAAATACTAAAACAGTTGTTGCTTATTTTATTTTGATTCTGCCAATCTGATGGATTACTTCATGAACATATGAAAATGTACCAAATCATCAAGAGAAGAAATCTAATAATTTTTGGAGTGTTTCTACAAAGTATCTACTCGGAAACTATCTACACACAAACTATATTATTTATTATCTATCCGTGAATTAAATTTTCGTTTAAGACAACAAAAATTTCTCGGCAAGAAAAAACAAAAAAGGTATATTTTTACTGTCAACAACTGATCCGGGTGTAGGGTCGTGGCGGCAGTGTACGAAAGAAACCACTCCAGACATCGCGATCATGGGCGTCATACCAGAGTTCTCTTTCAGATATCCCAAGGCGGTCTTCGGCCAGTTTCGATATCTGATCTCTCCACCGGTATCTATCTCGAGGTCTCTTTCCAGAGAGTCCGGACTGAAAAACCCTCCGAGAAAGGCGATACCTAGACATACTCAAAACGTGTCCTAAAAATATTTTTTGAATAAAAATATTTTTTGTATTTTTTTATAACAAAAAATTATTTAATTTTAGAATTGATTTTATTAAATTAAAATACTTTTATTCAAAACTAATAAAACAAACTTTACATTAAATGTACCTACTTAGAATTTGATTGAAAAATAACTGACTTTGATCCGTATATATTAATGCTTAAACTACAATTAAACCATGATAAACTGTTGTCACAATGGGTCATATTACTACTTTACAAGATACAAGTACAAAATTTACAACTTTGGCGCGCAATCTGATTTTCATCAAATGTTATATCAAATGATATAAATTAGTTTTACCAAATAATATGTTTCAGTTAAACCTTATATGTATACGGAATTCAAATTTCATGTCAACATTTTTTCAATGATCAGATAAATAAATCAGAGGGATGATTTTAAATATAATCCGGTTAAACGCAAACAAGAAGTCATACAGATAAAAGGAATTTAGAAAAATATACTTAAAAATATTAAAAAAGATATGTAATATAAAAAAGATTTATAATAAACTAAAAGATCTTTATGTAAATCATTGAATCGGCATGAGACATGCTGGGTTGAAATATTTGTGAATGGTTTTAGGGGCAAACCCAGACAAAAAAAGGTTTAAAACGTTTGAGATTTTATTATCAATATTTCTTCACCAATTGTGAAAGAAGTTTTTATAAAAATATCATTTGTTCAATAAATCAAAGATTAGTTAACGAATATGATATGTCAAGTTGTATAATAGACAGTTATTGTAATATAAAATACTACACTCGAACAATAAATGTTAATAATAACAATAAAAAATATACATTAACCATAAACTTCATTAATAAATGTATAGATAACATAAATATAGCCGGACTTTTAAATAATTCTAAAAGTAAAGAAATAATAGGATCAGATTTAAGTAAATATATTCCTAAAATAAGGTATAAACTCCTACCACCATTCGAACGAAAAATTTGTAATTATAATAAAGAATTAAAATCAATATGTAACGATAATATTAGAAACATAATGGAAACAGAATGCAATTGTAAAAATCTTAGTTTTGATAAAATAAATGAACATATATGTACCCATAATCTAGAATTAATTAAAAATGGTTAATTGTGGATAATTCTATCAAGAGGTGATATATAAGAGTTGATTAAATAATAACGAGAAAATAGAATTTACAAGTGCTGATATAATTACTTAACTTCTTACTTTGGTAAGCCAATTAATAGCGAAAGCTGAAATACATCTAAGATCAAAATTCGAAAAGATTATACATTTGATAAAAAATAGTAACTTTGTCTGTAACTTATGTCTGTAACTGTATGTTTGAAATAATAATTTAAATGTAAACGCAAGAAATGAACGTAGTTATTTTAGTTTAGAAACAATTATCACAAGTAATTCTTCTATTATAAAGGATGACTAGACTTAGATTTAGCAGATATTAATGAAGCGTTACAAAAATAAATAAATCTTATTTCGGAAAACCTAATGATAAAACCTAATGATTATTATTACATAATAATGATAAAAAGGTGTATATCTAGATATAAACATTAAATTAACATTAACTAAAACTACTATTAATTTATATCGTAAAGATGACATATTTTAATTTACAAGAAACATATTTTTGCATGAGCATTCATGCATACCATATAATATAAAATATAATACATTAAATAATGAAATGTTAAGAATTGCAACAATATGTAATGGTATTATATATTGTCAAGTATTATATATATAATATATATTATATATTATCAAGCAGAAAATAGTAAAATATATAAATCAGCACAATAATATAAAGAATAAATTAAAACTCTTAAGTGGCAAATTTTTATGGATGAATAATAAATAATATACTTTGTATTAGAGTGAGATACTAGATATTCAAATTTCATCAGAGGAAATGTATAATAAGCATGTATTTGGCTATGCTTCTATGTTGGGCCAATGAATAAAAGCCCAAACCTGATAGCCTAGAAGTTTCTCCTAATGACCTCCAATCCTTATTCTGATACATCGTATATTATTTATTAGTGAATTAAAAAAAATGCCTTTTATTTTAAATTTCTATTTTTTATTTTAACTTGATATAAATTTAACAAAATCTTTTAACAATTATTTATTATTTATTACTATTTAATTTTTTATTATTTAATTTATTTTTTCTTTTATTTAATTTCTAAATATTATTTTTTGTATTATTTCTTTCAGTTTTATAATTAAATAGTAATAATAATATATTTATCCATATATTTATATTTATTTGATGGTTTAATTTTTGTTAGATAGGCGTTATAATTATTATAACATATATATGTATATCTTTTTCCGAATATAAGATTAATTAATTTTACTAACGCTTCTTTAATATCTACTAAATCTAGATTTGTATAAAGCGTACTAAAATCGTATGTATTTATATTTTGAAAATTTATTCCTTTTGTCTGTTTCAAAAATTCTTTTGTAGAATTAATATTGAAATAGTGTTTTATACCAGTATTAATTTATAATACAAAAAAATGCGATTTGTTATGTTACCGGTTAGGCCGTTTCATATCGCAGTAAGATATATTGCGCAAATATATAAAGAGGATTGTTTGATTATTGAGAAAAACAAAAATTATTACTAATAAGTGAATTCTAATGATTTGATATTTATCTAAAATAATTTAATAAAATTAATTAAACGCAATAATACAAATAAACTTTCAACATATATTTCTTAAAGTAATACAGCACTTTATACAATTTCAACAGTTTGCCCTGTTAATATATATAGCTAGTGATAATCCTCACTATAAAAATAGCTAGTTAAGATAAAAATATAAGTATAAAAATAGCTAGTTATGGAAGATATATACTCTCTTAAGTATATATATTTTATAAAATGTAGTATAAATTATACCTATAGAAATTTGAAGTAATTAATTTATAAAATTTTTAAAATAAATTTGGAAACGAATAAGTTAGATTTACTCCAAATATTCACACAATATTACGATAGCTCAGGCCATCATCTTATCACCTTCAGGAAATTTATAAATAATTTAATTTATTACAATTTACAAATTATAAATTGTAATTTTCCTGATGATGATTGCACAAGCTATCGAAATATTGTTCGAATTTTTAGAATAAAATTATTTTCTTCATTAAATTAAAAAAACTAAGAAGACAATATGTATATTTTCATTTAACTTATTGTTAATAATAAACTAATGCAAGTTAACATACCCGTAATATAACATGGATAGCCAGCACAGTGAAGATAATTAAGAGCAAATCAACAAGGAATGTACTGAGCCAATATATTTTTAAGGAGACACCAGCCTGAATCTGCATGGTTTGAGCACGTGTGTATTTTTCAAATACACGTGATGTACTGAAACTTATAAAAGCTACAATTGCGGCAAAACTCATAAATAAACCAAATCTAATTCCAAATTGAAAACGATGCGTTACAAAATCCATTAGACTTTTGTCTTTCTGCAGGTATTTGTTTGAATTGGAAACGAGTGTGAAATTGTTTGAATACTTTGATAAGATTGCATTTGATATTAGACGCAATGTTACCGGTACTAAATAAGCGTATGAAGGACCATATAGAATTATATACTCGTATTCGTCAACTTGTTCAACTATCAGTGGGTATGTATGATACTCTGCAATATGGTGCCGAAATTCATTGAAAAGTTTATTAACCAGATTACTACTGTTAAACATACTGGAATATAAACCAATATAAGCCTTATTCTTAACAAAACCAATATTAATGATAAAGAAGGTGTATATCTAGATATGAACATTAAAATAACATTAACTAAAACTACTATTAATTTATATCGTAAAGATGACATATTTAAATTTACAAGAAACATATTTTTGCATGAGCATTCATGCATACCATATAATATAAAATATAATACATTAAATAATGAAATTTTAAGAATTGCAACAATATGTAATGATATTGGCTTTCTTCAAAATCATTTAAATAATTTAATAGATACATATTTTAAACTAGGTTACTATAAAAATAACATCAAGCAGAAAATAGTAAAATATATAAATCAACACAATAATATAAAGAATAAATTTAAACTCTTAAGTGGCAAATTTTTATGGATGGATAATAAATAATATACTTTGCATTAGAATAAGATACTAGATAGTTATTTCAGAGGAAATACATCATTAGCATGTATTTGGCCCCGCTGCTATGTTGGGTAGAGGAGTTAGGGGCCGAAACCTGATAGCATAGCAGTTCCTCCTGATGACCTCTTAATTCTTATTCTGATACAACGTCTGTTATTTATTAGTCAATTCATAAAAATGACGTTTATTTTAAATTTTATTTTTTATTTTTATTTTTAACTTGATTTAAATTATAGAAAATCTAAAAACAATTATTAATTTTATTATTTAATTATTAAATTTTGATTTAGCATTATTATGTTTTGTTTACTTTATAATTATATAACAATACGTAGACTCAGTTAGCTGATTTAACCAATATATTTGATTATGTTCAAATATACAATAATATAATGTTGCCTTTCCGATGGAGATAGACTTCTCGAATAGAATGCAACTGGACGACCATTTTGCGATAGAATTGCAGCGACTGTATTCGAAGATGCGTCGGTTTCTACACAAAACGGCTACTTTTCATCAATAGTAGTAAGTGAAGCTTTGCATATTTCATCCTTTAATTCATCGAAGGTCTTTAATTGAGTATAATTCATTGGAAACGAGGCTACAGATAAAAGCGGTCTAATTTTCGCGGAATAATTTGGTATCCATTGACTGTAATAACTCAGTAATCCAAGAGCTCTTTTCATGGCAGCTGGATTTTCAGGAGCAGAAAAGTTTCTAAGTGGTTCAGTCCTTTGAGGATCAGGATGGATTCGACCACCGTCGATTAGATATCCAAGGTAGTTTAACGAGGTTTGACGGTAGACAGACTTTTGTTCATTAAGCTTAATATTATATTTCTTGATCATAGTTTCGAACGCATGCAAATTTTTGTCGTGATCTTCTAAAGTACTTCCAGCCACCACAACATCATCAACATATATGAAGGTATTTTAAAGTCGATTAGAGCTTATCAGATTAGACATTACGCGCTGGAAAGCGGCTACCAAGTTAGTCAGACCAAAGGGAATTCGCTTGAATTGGTACAATGCTCCTGCGGCTTTAAAAGCTGTATAAAATCTCTCATCTTCTCTCACTGGACATTAGTAGTAAGCCGATTCGGGGCATTGGAAAAGCGTCGGGGAAGGTGAATCGGTTGATAGTTGCAGAATAATCCACGACCATGCGACGTTAATGTCTATTAGATGTCGTAACTAATACTTGTGCTCTCCATGGCGAGGTTGAAGTTTCTATTATGCCATTTTTCAGTAGGAATTGAATTTCGTTTTCGATAAATTTACGATCGTCAAGAGCATGTTACGTGGCTTAGTAGCGAGTCCTTGTCGTTTGTGAAATTAAATGTCACTGTTGTGTTCAGTCCTATAAAGTCTTGTCCCAATACAACCGGAGAGCATAGGTTCGGAAAAACCAACAGTTTGATTGCAGTAAACTTCTTTCCACCGATAAGTACGTCTACAACACAGTGTCCTTTCGTATGAACCGAGTGGTCGGATGACGCCATAAAGATCATTTCCGAAGATAGCTGTTTTCGCAATTTCGCAGCAACCACTATATCGGATCGAATAAAACTCTTTACACTGCCAGTGTCGATTAGAGCTGCCGTCCAATAGCTATCCAATCGTACGGGTATTAAACTATCATTACGAATCGGTATCATTACATTAGATGTCGCGAGCGTATTTTCGAAGGCTGCTGAGCATTTTGAATTCGGGCTTTGGCAGACATTTTAAAAATGGCTACGCTTTCCACACTTGAAGCAGGTCGCGTCACGAGCTGGACATTGCTGTCTGCGGTGTGGAAGACGTCCACAAAATCTACCCTTGGAATCATTTGATTTTGTCCACCATTTAGCGGCAGCGATATTATCGTCTCTATTATCTAGGCGGATATCTTTATCGACGTTTTGCGATATTTGAGCAGAGAAGTCGGAACCTTGAGAAGATTCGAATGATTTAGCATTTCTTTGAGCCGTTTCAAGAGATTGAACCGTTACTATAGCATCATCTAGTTTGAGATTCTCCCGTTCGAGGAGCCGTTTACGTATTTATCCACTTTTTAAACCTATAATGAATGCATCTCGTATTGCTTCATCTGTGTATTGAGCTGCTGAACTGCTTTAAAATTACATGATCTGGCGAGTCGCTTTAAATTTGCGAGGAATTCGTCAACAGTCTCTTCTAATTGTTGCTTGCAAGTTGACGAGGTATAGCGAGCGAAAACAGAATTCGTAGGTTTGTCGTAGGCTGCTTCGAGGATAGCAATGGCTTTATCGTAGTCTGTACAATCGGAAATCGTTTTGAACACATTTGCTGATATATAATTTGTCAAAAGCCGTAACTTGTTGATTGTTCTATCAGGATGATCAACTTCCACCTCCGACAACACAATTATCGAACATTCGGCGCCAATACCTCCATTCAGCCGCGGTTGTGCTTGAGGTACCAATAAAGCGAGCAGGTTTCATTAAAGAATCCATTTGATTGGATATCGAGAGAAATAGTTGAATAAATTGTAGTGACTTTACTTTAGTAGTCAGAAAGAACCAACATGAAAGGCTTCATTCAACTATGTACAGATAAGAAGGTAACTTAAGGTAAATGTGAATAATTCAATAAATGAATATAGTTATACAGTTACCACATATAACTTTTTTAACTTTTCCATTAAGCAAGGGTGAACTGGGTATCATTGAAACTTTGTTCTCGAGTACCATTGTTTACAATTCACCTACAGCCTTGTGTGATACTTGATAGGTGTAGTTGGTAATGGATTGTGGGGACTACATAGAAACACGTTGAAACAATATGCGACCATACGAGAAACTGCACTAAATGAACGGCTGTGGGTGGCGCTGGCTCGAGATGATTTTAAGATGACGCATATAATGTCTCACACAGTAAGATATTGGGCTTCCGGGTAGTTAAGTACCCTAATACTTTTAAACCAACGTTTCAATTATCGGCTACTCAGTTTAGAGACGGATTATGCGCACGTTATAGATATCCCCTATACGGAATTAAGGGGTTAAATTGCATATCCCGTCCTAATCTAATTTAAGTCATGCTTTAGCCTGTAAGCGATGTGGTCAAACATTGATACGACCCGATGCAATCAGAAATATCATTGCAAAAGAGCCGGTATTATATCGCCTGTCGAGTCAGGAACTGAATTCGAGTCTTTAATCACAACGAGAAATGGTAACGCACGACTCGATATTGTATGCTCTGGCCTTGGTGCAATTGATTTGAGTACATATTTTCTACGTGAATATGTTTCAATTCATGCTCAAGTGCATGCCAACAAAAGTACGGAATCTGCTTTTAAGTACAACGCAAACAGGAAAAGGCAAAATAAATGAAGCGCGTCTAGAAAGTAGAACGCTCGAAGTTTGTACCCTGGTATTTTCTACGTCTGACGGTATTAGTGATGATGTCATTCAGATTCTAAGCCGAATATCGACTCAAAGTGCAGAAATTTCAAACGGGATCTACGACACGTATGCGGAGAGAATGATTACTCTGAAGAGTAAAAAATCATTCGAGTACGTTCGTGCTGCATCTACGTGTCTAAGGGTCCCAAATAAACCAAAGGATAACCGATGTTTTGCCATACTGCATGCGTATCTCAAGGTCAAACCAAAAACGGCCCGTCATAAAATATTATTTTAAAATATCTATTTCAAAATAAATGTCTCTAAAAATATTTAACCTATATTATTATAAAATATTTATTATTATTTAATCTAAATTTATACCTTTTTGATAGCATTTTCTTTAATTCACTATTTTCAATTAATTCTAGACTATGACTACATATAAGTTCACTTATTTTATCAAAATTGAGACTTTTGCATTTGCATTCTGTTTCTATAATGTTTTTGATATCATCATTACAAATTGATTTTTTAATATCATCATTACATATTGATTTTTTAATATCATCATTACATATTGATTTTAACTCCGCCAAGGACGGTCCAAAGCCCAGCTGAAAAAGGGGAGGGTTGGCGGGCAGAAAAGGCATCCGGCTTTAAAAAAGCTGCCAGAACAAAATATGCCAGCAAATTCACTATCAAACGATCGAGCTAGGAAGTACCTCGTATGCAATGCGCATGCACATCGCCCGGGGTTTGCGAACAATCAACTAGGGCTACCGAGACATCGACGGTCTCGGCTAAAGAAGCAAGTCGTCGCGGCCATCAGAAGGGCTAGCCTAAAAGTCGGATCAATGTCATAAAGAAACATGGAAGTGGTGGATATGATGAGGAGACGCAAAATTCGGATCCTCGGTGTACAAGAACCTGATGGAAAGGAGCGAAGTCCATAGACCTTGGAGATAGGTATAAACTCATTTACAGCTGTGGACGCAGTGGAATAAATGTTGTAGGGGTTATCATTGATCGAGAGCTCGTGAATTATGTTTTGGAAGTAACGAGGACAAGCGATAGAGTTATATCCGTGAATATTAACCTACATGGGGAGAGAATCACAGTCGTTTCCGTATATGCTCCACAAGTTGGCTGTAGTGATGAAGAGAAGGAGAAATTCTGGTAAGACCTATCCCAAACAACAATGACAAGAGTCTGTCGATATGTGATACTCGGAGATTTCAATGGACACGTCGGATCGAGAAATGGCTTTGAGCGAATCCACGGCGGGTATATCATAGGAAAGAGAAATGTCGACAATGAAAAGCTTTTAGATTATTCAGTGGCTAATGAACTGCGTTTAGTCAATACATTTTTCCAGAAAATTCCGTGGCATCTCATCAGGTATACGAGTGGTGGATATTCAAGCCAAACTGAATTCATTTTATACCCGATTGCAAATTGGAGTGAAGTGTTAAACGTCAAGACGATTTTAGGAGAGGAAAGTGCTCCACAACACAGAGTTATAATTGTGGACTTGAGGATCAGTACAAAAGGGTAACATCAAAAAACATTCATAACTCCGAAAATTAAATGGTGGAAGATTAAAGAATGTATCCTGAAGGACTGATTTAAAAAATAACTTGTCCAGAAACTAAATATTGAGGTGAGGGATCCTGAAGTCTGGTGGAATGAAATGGCCGCAATCATTATTAAAGAATCGAAGAAAATTTTTGGACTGTCATCAGGGAAACCACCACTACTAAATAAGGAGGCTTGGTTGTGGAATCAGACAGTTAAAGATGCCATCAGTCGAAAATAGGCAGCCTAAATTAGGATTTCGATCCAACGGTTGAGAATAAAGAGGCGTTCAAGCAGGCCAAGAAAAATTCGACACACAAGTGTGTCATGGCGAAGATGGAAGCTGATCAGGACATATATGAAAAACTCGAAAAGGATAATGGAAAAGATTTCATATTCAAGTTAGCCAAAATCAGAGATAAAGAATCGAAGGATGTTGCACTAACTAGAATCATCAAGGACAGTTCAGGGAGAATCCTTGATAGAAATGACGATTTCCTTCTGAGATGGAAGGAGTATTTCGGAAATCTGCTGAATACAGCAACTTCTTTACATCATGAAGAAGCGTGTCCCAATAATCATGTCGTTCAACCGTACTCTTGCGATGATGTATCGACTCAAATGAAGAAGATGAGAATTGATAAAAGCGTGGGTCCGGATAATATTCCGATTGAAGTGTGGAAAGCTTAAGGTTCGACTCTCAGTCCTTTCTTATTTGTGACCGTGATGAATGTTTTGGGAACTGCACAGATTAATTCAAGAGCGCCATAGCAATTCTGTTCGCAGATGACCTGGTTTTTACGGTTGAGAACTTTGATACACTGGAAAAACAGCTAGAAAATTGGTGATATAGACTGGAGAGCAACGCATTGAAAATAAACAGGATTAAAACCTTGTATATGGGTCCAGAAAGATTGACATTGCAAAGAGTTAAAATAGAAAACAGAGACAATATCGTATACCTGAGCAGCATGACGAATATGTCGAATTCATTAGCCCCGGAGATTGCACTGAGGGTACAAAGTGCTTGGAGAAATTGGTGGTAAACCTTGGGCATTCTATGCGACAATCGAGTAGCAACAATGTTGAAGAACGCATTTACGATGCTGTTGTTCGACCAGCCATGATTTATGCAGCTGAGACCTAGGCAACAAAAGCCGAAGATATCCACAGGTTAGCAGCGAATGAGATGAGAATGCTCAGATGGATTGCGAGTATCACAAAGAAGGACAAATTCGGCATCATTGATATCCGGAAGATGTTTAAAGTGGACTCAATACGAGACGTCATCGTCCGAAAAAGACTACGATGGTTTGGACATGTATCAAGAAGAGAGGATGATCACTGGCTAAGAAACGCTGAAAAAGTCAAGATCGAAGGGAAAGAACGTCGAGGAAGACCAAAGAAACGTTGGAAAGATTGCTTCAAGGAGGATATGAATGCCCTGGGAATAGCGACCGATATAAGACACGAGATGGCCCAAAATCGTTCGTTGTGGACGAATTTGTTGGCAGCAGCGACCTTTATGTGAGAGATGAGATGGGTAAGAAGATTACATATTGATTTTAATTCTTAATAATTACAAATTTGTCGCCCTGATTTCCAATAAAAAGCATAGTGCTTTTAAGTTATTTTATATGTAGTGCCTTTAAGTGTACATTAAAACCCCCTTCCTGTTTATACGAATAAAATAGTTAAATAATTAAAACACATTTAAACAAATATTGTTAGTAATCGAAAAAATACCTGTATAAAACACTATTTCATAAAAACTGTTTTTTTTACATAAACATCCAATAAAACCTAGGTTCATATGTAGTGCTTTTAAATGTGCATTAAAACCGCTTTCTGTTTATATGAATAAAATACGTAAAGTAACTGAAGCACACTTCAAAAAATATTGTAAGATATTCGAAATTAATACTGGTATAAAACACTATTTCAGTATTAATTCTATAAAAGAATTTTTAGAACACACAAAAGTAATAAATTTTTAGAATATAAATACATACGATTTTAGTACACTATATACAAATCTAGATTAAGCAGATATTAAAGATGCATTAGAAAAATTAATTAATATTATATTCGGAAAAAACACATAGATATGCTATAACAACTATCAAGACGATATAACACAAATTAAATGTTTAAGAAAATATAAATATATGGATAAAATTGAATTAATAGAATTCTTAAATATTTTGATAAATCAAAATTATTTAAATGTAGTACAATTATAGCTAACTTATTTTTAACTTTAAAAAATATGAACATCTTCATAACTGTTTAAAAAATAAATTTAAATTATATATATGAAATATATGCTTCGATATATTGATAATAAATGCGTATTAAACTCTAATAATTTTTATTCTATCTTCTTCTATTTCTTCAGCTTTTGTTTCTGTCTCCATTTGGTTCTATTGTGTGCGTGGAGAGCGTGACCGTACCATTGTAGTCGCCTTTAGTTCATTAAGACAGCATTTCATAATGTTGATGCGACGGTTTTGTTTTACGGCTGGCTTGTCACGAAGTTTATCACCAACCCTCCCTTTTTCTCAGCACGAGCTTAGGACCGGCCATGGCGGACTTGATAATTTTTATTCAATAAGCGAACAAATTTATCCAAGTAGCCTTATTCTTAACAAAACTAATATTAATGATAAAGAAGGTGTATATCTTGATATGAGCATTAAATTAACATCAATAAAAACTACTATTAATTTATATCGTAAAGATGACGTAAATTTAAAAGAAACATATTTTTGCATGAGCATTCAGCCATAGCATATAATATAAAATATAATACATTAAATAATGAAATTTTAAGAATTGCAACAATTTGTAACGATATACATATTTAATATAAAATATATGATTTACATTATCTAATGATTTTATAAGATGAAGTTGATAATTAAATACGTAGACTCAGTTATTTGATCTAATTGTCCAATACGCAAAATCTAATCATTAAATTTATTCATTAATTTAAATAATTTAAATGTCAATTGAATAAATTGAAGTGTATCCATAATTTTAAATTTATTAAATAAATTTAATGATTGTTAATTTTGTAAAATTTCAAGATTTTATAAGATTTTATAAAATCTTATTTAATTATTTATTTATTTAAATCAAGTTAAAATAAAAAAATTGAAAGGTCGTTTTTATTTATTATTTATCTTTAAAGATGACATGTGTCTTAAATAAATTGTCAGAGTAATATTTTTCTCAAATTTTAAACCCCAGTAAATGATCCGATATCACACATAAATATCAGTTCTGAAATTAAAACAATTTTGAAATTAAATAATATGTTTTCTGTAAATTATTCGACATTCAACATTTATAAAAAATATTGATATGCAATAAAAAAAATAAATTGATCAGTTTCAGTTAAACCTTAAACATCTACGAAATACAATTTACTGTGAACCTTTCTTTGACGATCATGTAAATAAATCCGAAAGCTAATTTTTCAAATTTCGACCATTTTTAAAGAACCCGATTACACACTTTAATATTAGTTCTACTAATATTTAACTAATTGAACCACGAAGATGAAGAAAATTTAATGATCTGTTTATGTTAAACATTCAACCTATACAAAACACAATTTCATGTAAACTGTGTTTATAAATGATTATATAAATAAATCAAAGAGATAATTCTTTATAATTTCTTCTAACTGAAAAAGATCCGATTTTACACTTAGAATAGTCCTGAAATTATTATCCTGAAATGATATGTTTATGTTAAACATTAAACCTTACGAATTTAAACAATAAATTTCAGGACTAAAAATAAAAACAATAAAATGTTTTGATAAGTTTTCGGAATTTTAAAGATACAAAAATAAACGTCATTTTTATGAATTGACTAATAAATAACAGACGTTGTATCATAATAAGGATTATAGGTCATCAGGAGGAACTGCTATGCTACCAAATGTTAGCATAGTTATAATTTAAATCAAGTTAAAATAAAAAATATTGAAATTTCAAATAATCGTCAGTTTTATGAATTGACTAATAAATAACAGACGTTTTATCAGAATAAGGTTTAGAGGTCATCAGGAGGAACTGCTATGCTATCAGGTTTCGGCCCATAACTCCTCTACCCAAAAGAATTTGTTCTCCTATAGAATAAAAATTATTAGAGTTAAATACACATATATCATCAATATATCAAAACATGTATTTCATATCTTTATATAATTTAGATTTAATTTTTAAACAGTTATGACCAAATTCATAATTAAAGTCAGCTTTAATTGTGCTACTATTAGCTACCATCGGAACACATTTTATTTGTCTAAAAATAAATGTCCCTACTTTTAAATAATTTTGATCTATCAAAATATTTAAGGATTCTATTAATTCAATTTTATCCATATATTAATATTTATTTGATGATATTATTGTTTATTTGATTAAATCATCTATTTTTTAAACATTAACCCTATACAAAATAGAATTTCATGTTAACCTCAATGATCTATTTAATATCTGCTAAATCTAGATTTGTATAAAGCGTACTAATTCAAGTTGATCCATATATTAATATTTATTTGATGACATTATTGTTTATTTGATTAAATCATCTATTTTTTTAAACATTAACCCTATACAAAATAGAATTTCATGTTAACCTCAATGATCTATTTAATATTTGCTAAATCTAGATTTGTATAAAGCGTACTAATTCAAGTTGATCCATATATTAATATTTATTTGATGACATTATTGTTTATTTGATTAAATCAACTATTTTTTAAAAAATTAACCCTATACAAAATAGAATTTCATGTTAACCTCAATGATCTATTCATGTTAACCTCAATGATCAGATCAATAAATCAGAGTGATAATATTTTTCAATGTTTGCTACTAAGTAAGGGATCCGATTTACACTTTAATATTAGTTCTTCTAAAGTACATAGATATTAGTCATGAAACTATAACAATGTTGAAATTTAATATGTTTTTGGAAAATATTCAAAATTCAACATTAAAATAAAACTATTGATATAAAGTAACTGTTCTTAGTTTTGACTTTTCAACTATAAAAATAATGAAAATAATTTAATCTGTTTCAGCTAAACTTTAAACGTATACGAATAGAATTTCATGTTAACCTTTCGTTAATTCTGATTTAAATAAATCAGAATTATCTTTTTCGAATTTCTCCCCTTTATAAAAATTTGTGGTGTTTCGTTTAAACCTTAAGTTTTGTTATCAAGTAATTTAATCCAAGGCATTTTTTCTTACATTTCAATCTTTCTGTGCCGAATCTGATTACACACTTATTTGGAACAATTTCGTCAAATATTCAAAAAATTGAAAATGTCCTGATTTGATGATTAATTTTGCTGTTCTATCAAAAATACTTTTAGGTAAAAAAAATATTTAAATACTTTATTTAAATTTAATTAATTTTTTAAATCATTTAAATTTAAAGATATTCTTATCACGAGTTTTTCAAAAATTAAATTAATATGAAGTGTGACTCATTATTAAAATGTAAAAATTATATAGTTCTTTTTCTTCAGCGTTTGTTCTGTTTAGTTATGGAGTCCTCTTTTTCTGTATCCATTTGCTTCTATTGTTTGCGCGGAGAACGTGACCGTACTTTTGTAGTACTTACAATTAACTTCTTTCGCGAAGTTAATTGAGATAGCATTTCATAATGTTGATGCGACTGGTTTTTTTCGGCTGCCTTGCCACGAAATCTATCGCTAACTTTCATGTTTCTCAGCATTGGCTTGGGACCGGACGTGGCGGAGCAAAAATTATATAGTTGTAGGTTTCAAACTAGTATTCAAAATTTAAAATAATCGTGTTTTTTTTTAAACTACTATATTTTTGTTTTTTTTTAAGTTATTGAATACACATTCTATTCGAGATTAAAATAAAAATATAACCAAGACTCTCGCATCTTATTAACGAATATGACATTTACAATGGGATATATTTACAAAAGATGATTTATTTTTTAGATTTATAAAGGTCTTCAATCATAAACATTTAGGTTCTATATTGCCAATTCGAAATTGTTATGAAAACTTAATGCAATTAACAATATTAAATGTTTGTGTGTAATTCGTTGAATTTATTCTCTATTAATGAATGTTCTGCATAAGATTGATGCAAGCCAATATAAACGCAAATTGTTTGATATCAGAAATGTATTCAAATGATTCTTCTTTGAATTAGCTATTGGAATGTTGAAATATTCGACAATCTAATTTGTCAAATTATAGGTCACATGCTTTGATCGTATGAAATATAAACAAAGAAATACAGTGGAATGTTTTATTTTCTCATATTTGTTTGATAAGGATTGTGTTTTATCATGCAAATATGTCATTCTGCTAATTAATGTTTACATTTGATACAATTTCTTTTTTGATATAATTGGAAATAAAAGGAAATTGAGCAAACATTTTGGAATATCGAAAAACAGTGCGAGTGGTGTAATTTATATTAAAACTATTTTTCAGCTATTAAGGTAAGTAATGTATTAACAGGGTTTATTTGGATAAATTTAATATTTTTTTTTTAAATTACAGCTTTTACAGTCAAAACAATTGGACTGCAAATTTTAATCGTTGGCATAAAACAATTTTAGCGATATTGAAACATAAATTTTGTTCTAATGATTTAATAAAATTTCACAAATATTGAAAAATAAATATCACTTCATTTTTTACGCTTTTCAATCCTTTCATATAATCATACTATTCATTATATGAATAATATTATATATTATTTTATGTCTTATGGGGAAGCAGCGATTCGTGATGGATTGAAACATATTCTATATATAAATAGCTAATTACAGAATTGAAACCGAAACGTTTTCGGCTTCAATTATATAAATTGAAATGCGTTCAATTTTGAATGTGTTATGTATTTTCAATTTTAGAATTTGAAAACATAGAACGTGTTCCAATCTATCAATAATCGCTGCTTCCATAAATATATCATTTCATAAAAACTTTCATGTTAAGTAAAATCATTTTCTTTAGTCTAAAATAAGTGTGCATATATTGTTTATATTATTTATAAATAATATTTTGTTTATGATATTTGGTTTTTAAAGAAAATATTTACGATTTTAGTTATAGATATAGTTACAAATATAGATTTAGCAGATATCTAGATTTAATACTGGTATAAAACACTATTTCAGTATTAATTCAACAAAAGAATTTTTAGAACAGACAAAAGGAATAAATTTTCAAAATATAAATACATTCGATTTTAGTACGCTTTATACAAATCTAGATTTAGTAGATATAGAGCAATAACATGATAACATAGCAGTTCTTTCTGATTACTTCTAATCCTTATTCTTATACATCGCCTTTGATTTATTAGTCAATTCATAAAAATTGACTTTTATTTTAAATTTCAATTTTTAATTTTAACGTGATATGAATTAAATAAAATCTTATGTAACAATTATTTATTATATATTATTTAATTATTTATTATTTAATTATTTATTTTATTTATCATTATTTTTTATTTATAAATAATTTAAATAATAAATAAATAAATAGTTAATAAATTAATCTGATTTTTTCGCTATTTCTATAAATATCGATTTTATTTATAAAAATTGATTCATTTCTAGGTGTGCGTTAGAGAAAAAATAGCTACAGTCATAATTGGTTCTAAATTAAATGCTGATAGCAAAGAAGTTATTACAAGCACGTGCTATATCAAAATCTATGCTAGCCGATGCTAAAAGAGAGAAACGTTCTTTTATAAACATATATTACAGTGGGGACACAGAAGACGCTGTAGAATATCATTTTAGAAGATCGCTAGAGAAGTTAAATAATGCATCTTTAAAAAAGCGTTCCAGTATGTAAGGCCCTTTAAAATATTTCTTTATTGTTAGATAATAATATATTTTTAATTATTAATAACCGATTATTAAATACCTATAATATTTGAATTATTAAATATATAGTCATACCTTTTAAATTGTATGTTTTAAATTTTCTAGTGTTTTGTATTTGCATTTTATTAATATTTTACTAATCAAATCCGCTAACTGAGTCTACGTATTGTTATATAATTATAAAATAAACAAAACATAATAATGCTAAATCAAAATTTAATAATTAAATAATAAAATAAATAATTGTTATAAGATTTTTTATAATTTATATCAAGTTAAAATAAAAATTATAACCAGTAAGTTTTTCTTCTTTAGGAAATTTGTAAGTTGTATGTTATTATCTTGTAAGTAAGTTGTTATAATCAAGACAATTGTTTTTCAAGACAATCCGTACTTTAAACAATTGTGTGTTTAAGCTCTTAATTTTTTATTAATATTATAATATTATTAATATTAATGATATTAAAGAGGTATTATCTTATATTTTCAAATATGGTATTATTTCGGACTGATTAAACTCTGCAAAAGTAATTTTTATTCCTAAAGGTAAGAATTTTATATTTAAGGAACGTCTTCATTATCTATCACTCATTTCTACGCTAGCGAAATTTTTGAAATATAATTTCAAGAATAGCTTTGATAGGATAATGTGAATACGTTTAATGATTTCATTGAACTAAATAAATTTGATATATATGCTAAAGGTAGCTACACAAATGCTTTAATGTAAATAAATTCATCCTAAATACTCTAAATTCACATAGTTATCTTTGTGTACATGCATACAACTTGATTTGTAAAGAGCGTTCGTATTGATAAGATCACAACACGAAATTGGAAAAGCTTCCGATGTTGATAAGATCATCCAGAATTTGAGTTCAGCACGAACTTGTGCCTTTGTATCATCTAGTTTTGATGCATCGCCATTCGCATTTTGACAAGAGATACTATTAAAGGATTCACCATCGGACGCGTAAGTTCGAGTACTACGATTATATATTCGTCTCGATCGAAATATCTTAGATCGGTAAACTATCATAATGTCTCCGCGTTTTAAGCAAAATGAACAATCAGCATCCCGTGCTGTACAACAATTACGTATATGCATAGCTCCACAACAAAAGTAGCACATTTTTTGTTGAACTTATGAACTACATTAATAGATTCCTCATTATCTGAAATAATATCAATATCAGTATTTGGTTTCAAACTTTTGGTCTCTTTCATGACATTTACTGCGAATTAGGATGTGTCCATATTCGTTTGATTGAGTAAGAGCTGCTTCAATTGTTCGAGTAACTTGATACACTTTATCTTTATCAATGCACTCGGTTTAAATTATGCACTGACGAATTTCGTTCTATTGCAATCCAATCATAGTATGATAAATTTATTTTGAGTGGCAAATGCGTATCAACGGCGCGCTTACAAGCCAACTAATAATAATTTAACAGACGAATTCAGTGTGTATGCTCAGTCCATTCGTTAATATTGTTCGTTCAATCCGTTCGTTCAGCCGTTTGTTCAGCCGTTCGTTCACACGGTTCATTCACACCGTCCATTTAGACCATTCGTTTAGACCGTTCGTTGTTAAGTACTTATAATTGTAAGTAGGTTATAACAAAATAATTTTTGGACCCGAATAATTAATTAATTCATAATAAATGAATCGTGAATAAGAATATCCCGCATTTGCGAAAACTAAATGTCCTTTAAAAGAGATGGATATAAAGCTTTGAAAATCAAAGATAAAATTTGTTTTAGTTTTTGATTTGTCTATCTAAACTTGGATACAATTTTAAAGTTACTGTCGGGAACGGACCGTATATTATAACAGTGTTTATTCTGTTATATCCATTTATAAGCATTTATAAGCATTTGTAAATGCTTATATTTTTAATTTGTATAATAAATGTAAAAACTTTAATTTAAAAAAGTCTGAATTAAAAAAATCTGAATAAAATAATCTGAAATATAGAAAATCTTGAGATTAAGATATTAACATTTGTGGGCATATATTTGTGGACATATATTTATTTTAAAGAACAATTTTTATATTTTGAACTGATTATATCTGTAAACTGAGTGTATATTAGAGTGTATTTCTTTATATTAGAGTGTATCAAAAGAAATTGCTATAGTATCAAGTTTCATCCCCTATCCATGGACCCAACATATCAGCGCGGTCGATTTATAATGCATTTCTACTGATTACCCAGTGCACATTGGCAATAAATAGAGAATATCAAAGATTTATACTTATACATCACTAACTTCGTTGTCATTCTCTCCTACAATACTTGTCACGCTAATGACGTATTTCCTCTAATGAAATTTGATTATATCTTATTCTAATACAAAGCATATTGTATATTAAATATCTATATTAATAATCAATTAATACAGATATTTGTTGAGTAAAAATATAGATAATTAATGTATTAATTATTATCTATATTAATTATCAATTAATTAAATCAGCTAACTGAGTCTACGTATTTAATATAATTATAAAATAAACAAAACATAATAATGCTAAATCAAAATTTAATAATTAAATAATAAAATTAATAATTGTTTTTAGATTTTCTATAATTTATATCAAGTTAAAATAAAAAATAAAATTTAAAATAAACGTCATTTTTATGAATTGACTAATAAATAACAGACGTTGTATCAGAATAAGAATTAGAGGTCATCAGGAGGAACTGCTATGCTATCAGGTTTCGGCCCCTAACTCCTCTACCCAACATAGCAGCGGGGCCAAATACATGCTAATGATGTATTTCCTCTGAAATAACTATCTAGTATCTTATTCTAATGCAAAGTATATTATTTATTATCCATCCATAAAAATTTGCCACTTAAGAGTTTAAATTTATTCTTTATATTATTGTGTTGATTTATATATTTTACTATTTTCTGCTTGATGTTATTTTTATAGTAACCTAGTTTAAAATATGTATCTATTAAATTATTTAAATGATTTTGAAGAAAGCCAATATCATTACATATTATTGCAATTCTTAAAATTTCATTATTTAATGTATTATATTTTATATTATATGGTATGCATGAATGCTCATGCAAAAATATGTTTCTTGTAAATTTAAATATGTCATCTTTACGATATAAATTAATAGTAGTTTTAGTTAATGTTAATTTAATGTTCATATCTAGATATACACCTTCTTTATCATTAATATTGGTTTTGTTAAGAATAAGGCTTTCTGGATAAATGTGCTCACTAATTGAATAAAAATTATTAGAATTAAATACACATATATCATCAATGTATCGAAACATATATTTCATATATTTATATTGTTTAGATTTAGTTTTTACACAGTTATGAACAAATTCATATTTTTTGTAAATTTGAATGTGCCATCTTTACGATATAAATTAATAGTAGTTTTAGTTAATGTTATTTTAATGTTCATATCTAGATATACACCATGCATGAATGCTGATGAAAAAAATATTTTTAATAGTTATAATTAAAAATTAAAACTGAATGAATCGACTATCTTATTTCCTCTTATGAAATTTGATTATCAAGTTTAATATTTAATAATATTATTCTAATATTATTTATTATAATAAATAATAATATAATAATAAATCTTATAATAATATAAGATTTATGTAATCAAATTAATTTTATAAAATTAATAAAGATATGTATAAAGAACTTAAGAAAGCTGCTATCAAAAGGGTATAAATATAGATTAAATAACAACAACGACAAAAATAAAATTTACAGTTCGTTATATAATAACTTAAATGATTACTTTAGTAAGCTGATTAATAGTGAAAGCTCGAATATATCTAAGATAAAAATTTGGAAAGATTATATATTTGATAAAATTAAAAATAAAATGAAAATAACAAACAATTATAAAAGAAAAGATAAAATTAATTAAGATATGTATAAAGAACTTACTAAATTAAAGGATAACTATATAATAACAACTATTGATAAAGCTAGTAATAACTTTGTCTTCATATGCAAAAAGCTTTTTTATGATATACTAATGAAAGAGGTTAATTCTAATGATTTAAATGTAAATCCAACATATGAACGTAGTGAGTTGAGTTTAGAAACAATTATTACAAGTCACTGTTCTATAATGGATAAAAAGGGTATAAAGGTTGAATTAGATAATAAAACTATACCTATATTATATTGGAATCCTAAATTACATAAAAATTCAATAAAACCTAGGTTCATATGTAGTGCGTTTAAATGTACATTAAAACCACTTTCTGTCTATATGAATAAAATACTTAAAGTAATTAAAGCACATTTTAAAAAATATTGCAAGTTAATCGAAATTAATACTGGTATAAAACACTATTTCAGTATTAATTCTACAAAAGAATTTTTAGAACAGACAAAAGGAATAAATTTTCAAAATATAAATACATACGATTTTTTATTACGCTTTATGCAAATCTAGGTTTAGTAGATATAGGGCAATAACATGATAACATAGCAGTTCTTTCTGATTACTTCTAATCCTTATTCTTATACATCGCCTTTGATTTATTAGTCAATTCATAAAAATTTAAATGTACATTTAAATTTCAATTTTTAATTTTAACGTGATATGAATTAAATAAAATCTTATGTAACAATTATTTATTATATATTATTTAGATAGATTCATCGATTATGTCAATAACCTCGGTTCTTTAAAATTTACAACATCATTTTCTGTTCCCGCGAACTTATATATAAATACATACAATTTTAGTACGCTTTATACAAATCTAGGTTTAGTAGATATTAAAGAAGCGTTAGTAAAATTAATTAATCTTATATTCGGAAAAAGATATACATATATATGTTATAATAATTATAACGCCTATCAAACAAAAATTAAACCATCAAATGAATATAAATATATGGATAAAATTGAATTAATAAAATCCTTAAATATTTTGATAAATCAAAATTATTTAAAATTATTTATCTATATTTAGAAAATATTTGGAAAATGTTTATGGATGGATAATAAATAATATACTTTATTACAATATAACACTATATAATCAAATTTCATCAGAGGAAATACGTCCTTAACACGTATTTGGCCTCGCTGATATGCTGGGTAAAGGAGTTAGTGGCCGAAACATGATCGCATAGCATTTCCTCCTGATGACTTCTAATCCTCATTCTGATACAAAATCTGTTATTTATTAGCCAATTCATAACAATTGACTTTTTTACGTCGTTACCGCGTATTTGGTCCGCCGCTATGTTGGGTCGAGGAATATAAGCAAAAACCTGTTAACATAGCAGTTCCTCCTAATGATCACTAAACACTGATAACGATGATTGTCAAGTTCCTCCAGATGACCTCAAATCCTTATTCTTATACATCGTCCGTTATTTATTAGTCAATTCATAAAAATTGACTTTTATTTTAAATTTCAATTTTTATTTTAACTTGATATAAATATTATTTATACAAAATATTTATATTTATATAAATATTTAAGCAATTTTTGCTTAGTATCGGTCGTTACAAAGCCAAAAAGATGGTTGCTTGATAATAGATGGTATCGTCTATAGGGTAGATTGTAGTGAATGTCTCAGTATGTATGTTGGATAAGCTGGTCGAACTCTCAGAACGAGATTAGCTAAGCATAGAAGGGCGCTCACAACATCAGCGCATCTGGCATTAGCTGATCATGCATTGGAGACAAAACAATAAATATATTTCGTAAATCTTAGATTTTATGTACAGAACCTAATCTGAATCGCCGACTGATTTTGGAGGCTGTGGCAATAAAAATATTAGATCCAGATTTGAACAAAATGATTTCCTGTTACATACACTTAATCATGTTGCTTTGTAATATTTTGTTGTTTCAGATTATTCTTCTTGAAAATGTTCCCTGCTAGGGATCGAACTATTGAAGAAATGTTTAATTTCCTTATTGCTGGGAAAGGCTTTTCGATTTAATATTTAATATAAATATTTATATTTGGTCAAAACAAATTTATTTTCATCCTTTATCTAACAAAAATATCTCGAGAACAGAATTGTTCTAAGAACAGTTCATACTTTCGGTGACTTTTAAACCTTTAACTTTTCTATTTTTATAAGTTTCAACATTAACCGACATTGAAAACGAACAGTGGTATCCAGAAGAAGGACATAAAAGTAAAATTTCACGTACTAACGATTACTTTGAAGATGATTTCAAGCTGCAGCCAACTGATGTTCATAAGATAACGCCAGAGAAATTTGGAAATGAAACACAGTTTTACGATAAACACAAAAGTTTTATTATCCCCGACCATAGTTCATCAATGATGTTCTTCGCCGTAAATAGATCAACAACTAAATTCTATGATAGTATAGAGATTCCGACTTCGATTTCACCATGTAGTGATTTTGTTTGCAGCTCAATCAGTAAGTTATTATTTACGCTAATTAAATTAATCGACATTTTATCACTTTATTTTATTTACTTTATTTACAATTTACTTTATCAATTTACTTTATCAATTTACTTTATAATATTATTATCTTTATCATGGCTGTGTGACAAATCAGTTCGGGAGAATATATGAAATAATCATTTTATTACAAAATTGAACCTATTATTCAATTAAGTGTCATAAATTGAACTATTTCATTCATAGTAATGAAACGATAATTAACGTAATTTAATGACAATACCATTATAAAGACATGGATATATTTAATTCAATAATTTATAGCGTCGCTAAATTTATTCTAGATAAGCACTTATGACAAAACAAAACCCTGATGATTATACCATATTTAAGGTATAATCATCATGTATACAAAATATATAAGGTATAATCGTGTTGATTATACCTTATATATAATTATACCTACGTCGAGGCAAAGTGATTATCAACCAATCGGCGTATTAATGTACCGAGAAGAAATTCTAAACATTTTAATCGTCTTTGAATAAACAAATAGTAACAGAGGTAGAAAATATGTTTTTATTTTTTGTTATGGTCTGTCGCAAGCATTTTAAAAACCCATTAGTGTCTTATTATGTAAGAAAGGTTGGGAACAATAGTTCTATACCAACAAAAAACCATTGTTTGCGCACTAATACATTATTTAGATATGTGAAAATCCGAATATAATTAATATATTTAATCTTATATCCGAATATAAGATTAATTAATTTTTCTAATGCATCTTTAATATCTGCTAAATCTAGATTTGTATAAAGCGTACTAAAATCGTACGTATTAAAATCTTTCAATCTTAGACTTATCAATCTTGATAAGTCTAAGTCTGATAGACTAATATTTGAATACTAACTTTAATATTTCGATAAGTCTTATATATTGCGATTGATTTGGCTCTCGGCTGGGATCCGCTCTGAACTCATGATAATATTTATTTTTATAATAACTACCAGCAATAAGTCTAAAATATTAGTTTTTATTGAACGTTTCGCTCTTCTTGACTTCGTCAGCACATCTAGAAATACACATCACATTTTACAATCTTCAAATTAAAATTAAAATGTAAACATATCAACAATATAAGTCTTGCCAATAAATTTCATTGCCTGAATTTATGTCTAATCATTCCATGAATAAATATGCTCGACGTTAATATCCGGAAGTTTATCCATCATTGACTGTTCTATAATTTTCATCTCTTTCAATTTTCTTGCTTTTGGATCTTCTATTGTATTGACTACTTGATAAGTCATGCAATCTTTGTCATCATGCATCAAGTAGTGCGTCACTACTGCGTCAGTTTCTCGCTAAGCCTTGAAATTGGCTCTTCTGTTAGTCAGTCTGTCACGAAGGCCTCTACTCGTTTCACTAACGTATTGGCTTTTACAGATTCTACAGGTTCCAAGGTATTAGACTTAGACTTAATTTCGATAAGTCTAAGTCTAATAGACAAATCTAAGTATTTAGATAAGTCTTATATATATTTCCGAATATAATATTAATTAATTTTTCTAATGCATCTTTAATATCTGCTAAATATAAATTTGTATAAAGCGTACTAAAATCGTACGTATTTATATTCCGAAAGTTTATTCCTTTTATGTGTTCTAAAAATTCTTTTGTAGAATTAATACTATAATAGTGTTTTATACCAGTATTAATTTCGATTATTCTACAATATTTTTTAAAGTGTGCTTTAATTACTTTAAGTATTTATTCATATAGACAGAAAGTGGTTTTAATGTACATTTAAAAGCACTACATATGAACCTAGGTTTTATTGGATTTTTATGTAATTTTGGATTCCAATATAATATAGGTATAGTTTTATTATCTGATTTGACCTTTATACCCTTTTTATCCATTATAGAACAGTGACTTGTAATAATTGTTTCTAAACTCAACTCACTACGTTCATATGTTGGATTTACATTTAAATCATTAGAATTAACCTCTTTCACTAGTATATCGTAATAAAGCTTTTTGCATATGAAGACAAAGTTATTACTAGCTTTATCAATAGTTGTTATTATATAGTTATCCTTTAATTTAGTAAGTTCTTTATACATATCTTAATTAATTTTATCTTTTCTTTTATAATTGTTTGTTATTTTCATTTTATTTTTAATTTTATCAAATATATAATCTTTCCAAATTTTTATCTTAGATATATTCGAGCTTTCACTATTAATGAGCTTACTAAAGTAATCATTTAAGTTATTATATAACGAATTGTAAATTTTATTTTTGTCGTTGTTATTATTTAATCTATATTTATATCCTTTTGATATCAGCTTTCTTAATTCACAATTTTCAATTAATTCTAGATTATGGGTACATATATGTTCATTTATTTTATCAAAACTAAGACTTTTACAATTGCATTCTGTTTCCATTATGTTTCTAATATTATCGTTACATATTGATTTTAATTCTCTATTATAATTGCAAATTTTTCGTCCTAATGGTGGTAGGAGTTTATACCTTATTTTAGGCATATATTTACTTAAATCTGATCCTATTATTTCTTTACTTTTAGAATTATTTAAAAATCTACCTATATTTATGTTATATATACATTTATTAATGAATTTTATGGTCAGTATATATTTTTTGTTATTATTAACATTGTACGATTTTAGTATTTTAAGATTTTTATTTTACGATTATAGTATTTACGGATTTAATTATTTACAGAAATTTAAAAAATTGATTGAAATTATAAAATTGAACTTGAAATTATGTGTTTAGATCAAAATCAATTGAACGTACCAGGAACATCAGTTTTACCATTCAATGATTACTTTTATAATTGCGAACGTCTATGATTTAATCAAGATTTAATACAAGCATTTACTTTTAAAATGTAAAAAATAATATTTTATTAAATACGAACAAAACATTAATTAATTAAAACAATACAATTGCACTAATTAAATACATAAATTATGCTTCAATTTCTAACATTAAAACCTTGATAATGTTTTGGCTTTACACTTTAAAGTATATTTAAATTATTGTTTTATTAATACTTTCTTAATTAAAATTCCATGATACAATATAAAACTAAACTACAATATTTCACTGTGCTTACTTAGTTGAAACTCGAATTTATTACAAGGAAAAATTCAGCAGATGACGAATTTCCTAAAGTCCAAAATTTTGTTTTTTTTTGAGAACTATAATAATCGCGTGAACGTGTTTACATGAAAGTTGTCATTTCCGGACGACGTTTTTAACTTCGTCTGAAAATATATATGTGTACCTTTGTGTCAATCTAGGTGCATCAAAAAAATCTAGGTAAATCTAGGCAAAGATTTACCTAGATTAGAACCATATGTTAAGCAACAGGATTGCATATATTTTTTATATGCAATTATAAATTTTAATTTATATATAAATTAAAAATAAAAATAAATAATTATAAATAATAAATAATAAGATTTTATGTAAATTTATATATATCAACTTGAATTTAAAATTTAAATACTAACTCTAATAGTTATAATAAGATAAAATTATCTTATTATTAAAATAATAAGATAAATATTATTTATCTTAAAAATAAGATAAATAATTATAAATGATTACATAAGATTTTATACAATTTATATAATTAATATATTATTGGAGAAAATTACCTTCAGTAAATGTAATTTTCTGAAGATGCTAACAGAAGTTAGCGAAATATCAAAAATAATTTCCTCTTTCCTTTGATCCAACTGCAATAATTATTTATCAATAATAAATTCGCATCAACTATTTAAAATCTTCTTAATTCTTACTTCATTTTTTTATAATTATATTATTGTAAATAATATTAATATTTGTCTGAGAAGTATTATTAGCACACTGCGTTTTTCAAGGATGGGAAAAATAAATTAAATAATTACAAGTCGAGAATAAATCAAGAGGTCAACAAAAGTTATTGATCTATGAAAACTAATTTATCTTCGTCCAACTTTTACTGCAAAATGCGCAGACACCATTTCATGATCGGTCGCGGAACTTCAAAGGAATACCATAAATTTTGTCAAACGTGAATGCAAGCTCTGAATAGGACACATCGTCCACGAGCATTCAGCTGTATCTAATCTGACTGCTAATGTAACAGTGATTGGCTATGCGCATAATTTAGACGCGATAATAAAGCATTCCATTGCAACCAATGAGCTATAAAAGTTTTCACTTGATAATGGATCAGTATCAACTATTGAAACTCAGTAAATCTCTATTTCGCTAATGTATTAGTTCAGAGAGTTGAATTCATCAAAGATACAGACAAGACTTAACCTAAAAGGTTGAATACCATCAATCAAGATAAAGAAAATGAATACATTTATGATTAGAAACTGTTGTTTGAGCGAATTAAACGCTTTTGTAAAGCACAACGTAAAACGTTAGTTATCCTGCATTGAGGATGACTATTAAGACAACACAAATGTCTGATGCAGTAGATTGATACGAAACGGGTTATTCATGAAGGAAAAGGGATATTATAAATATGAACATTGGGTATCCATGGAGGATCTAGTTCCCAAGACATTTTAAAAGTTTGACCAGTCAGTTTATCTTATCAAACTTATATGCCGTTTCCCAAATTGACCGAATTTTAGGCGATAAATATATGTATACAGTAGGAAAATTTATATAATTTAAAATTTATATATTTTAAAATTTATATAATTTATAATTAACATTTCAAATAAAAGTCTATTTTTATGAATTTACTAATAAATAATAAACGATGCATTTGAATAAGGTATGGATGTCATCATGATAAAATTATAAAATTCAATAAAAATTAATAATTTTAATAAATTTAATTAAAATTAAATTGTAACTTAATAATGATCAGTTATTGATAAAGAATTATTGGGCTGAATCAAAAAATGGAAAAATTTTATTTGATATTTCACTAACTTCTGTATTTGGAAAATTGTCAGATGTTACCTCTTTTAGTATCTTCAGAAAATTACAATCATTTTCCAAATTACAATTTTCTTTCAGAAAATTGTAATTTTCCGAAGATGCTTAAAGAGGTTCGAGAAATATCAAATAAAATTTTCCAATTTTTTGAACCAGCTCCAACAATTCTATAAAATTAAATTAATAATATTTAATAAAATTTCTGAGTTTTCCAAAATGCAGCTAAGCAACCGCATTTGCTTTGAGATAACGAGAGTTGTAATAAAAAAAGTTTTATTCATTCAAAAAATATATTTTGGCTGTTTAATTGATTACATGGGATCATCTTTAATAAATTACAGGGGATTACCTTTACGTATACAATAAATTATGATAATATTTTATTATTTGCTGGAGAAAATATAGTGTAAGTTTTAAAATTTACAATAAACAACAAGTTAAATAAAATTTGAATCCAAATGACAAGTATAAAGTCGTAAAATCATTCCATTTATTGTGAATTTTTATTAAAAGTTTCAATAAAAATAGTTTTTATTAATTATCTTTAATGAAAAGATTTTTATTTAACATGAAAATAGCACAACACATGATTATATTAGTAGGTAATGTCTAATTTTGTCATATTGCTTCTTGTCAAAATTAATGTATTTCAAAGAGTATTTTGTGACAATTTCACTCTTGATAAGATTGTTTAGGTTTTTTACCAAACAGCAAATACTCTGAAAGCTATCTGACTTTTTAAACGTGAACTCTAATTTCATTGCATCTTGATAGGCAACACTAAGCTGATCAACCATCTTTAATGAATCGTATAAAAGTACAATACTTCCGGCATTGCATTTAGGATTAAGATAAACGCATAGAACATAGCAGAATAATGACGGATCGTTTAAATTCATGTCAATAAAGTGAGTCATTTTTCCTTCCGACATCAAAATGTAGTTTCCAAAAATATTGAAGCTTTCACCAAGCCTAAATTTTAAAATAAAATGTAATATCGATGCCATTTAAACAAAAATATTGCAATTTGTGGACAATAATCTGAATAAACACTAAAACAGATATTTCCAATTATTTAAAATATCATTATGTAAATTATTTTTTACTTTAAATATGATCAATGTTATATGTTTTATAATTTGATATAACTGAAATATCAAATTTTAATTTATATAAAATCATTTATTAATTGTAGTATCAGACAATATATATGCAAACGTGATTTTATAAAATATTAATGAAATAGACTACTTATTAATAAACACAAAATTTACTAAAATTTTTTATAAATTTACTAAATTTATAAAATGTATATCTATAATATAGTGAATTGGCAAAATAATGAAAATAATGAAAATTATTATATTAATTATTTTATGTTTTCAAAAATTCTGCATTGCATAATTTATATATGATTTTACTTTATTTAGGATTACAAAAATAATTCTTTATATGGAATTACTAAGATAATAATATTGTTTTAACCAATACTAGTTTTAATAATAGAGAATTATTAAAAAACATTATTTGATAAATGATTAAATAATTCTTAATATATGATTAACTTTATATAGGATTTATACTTTATAAATTATTTTCATAACTTAAGTAGCTGAACAGAAAAAAAAACAACTTTTCAATTTAAATGCATTTAAATTAAAAAAAAACTTTTTAACTTTTCATGCATTTTTACATGATTTAGTACAAATGATTTACTATTTAATATAACGATTATGACTTTTATTTAACGGGTAACAAGTCAATACATGCAACTGTTAGCAGTTGCATTTCTGATTAATGATTCAGATGTGATCGAGATTTCGGAAGAGCAAGGCAATTAAAAAATTAACATTTTACAATTTGAAATACTTATTTATATAGAGCACAAAACCACAACACTAGCGCCTCTCGGAACAGTTTATAAAAAAAATAAAATTATAATTATTCATGCAAAGCAGTTAGCACACAACCCACATGTACGACATTTACGGACACTTCGTTTATAAACTCATACAGTCTTACCGATTATTATCAAAATGATAAGTGATATGCATCCAAAAATTATTAGCATCTGAAAATATTCAAAAATTGTATAAAAAAACACCGATACTCGAAGACAATAATTAGAGAGAGGCTTTTCTACCTTTAAATTTTTCCACCAGTATTTTCGCTTTAGCTTTATGAAAATAATGTGATCTTTACATTATGAAAATAATGTGATCACTAAAAGATAAAAGTTTGTTTTTATATAACTGTTCACTGTAACATTCTAGCGTAAAATGATTAAATTCGATTCAACAAGCAGTATCAGAATTCAGCATGATAAATGTGCTCACTAACTGGATAAATGTGCTCACTAATTGAATAAAAATTATTAGAATTAAATACACATATATCATCAATGTATCGAAACATATATTTCATATATTTATATTGTTTAGATTTAGTTTTTACATAGTTATGAACAAATTCATATTCTATAAAGCTTAAAAACAAGTCAGCTATAATTGGGCTACTATTACCACCCATTGGAACACCTTTTATTTGTCTAAATATAGATGTCCCTACTTTTAAATAATTTTGATTTATCAAAATATTTAAGGATTCTATTAATTCAATTTTATCCATATATTTATATTTATTTGATGGTTTAATTTTTGTTAGATAGGCGTTATAATTATTATAACATATATATGTATATATTTTTCCGAATATAAGATTAATTAATTTTACTAACGCTTCTTTAATATCTACTAAATCTAGATTTGTATAAAGCGTACTAAAATCGTATGTATTTATATTTTGAAAATTTATTCCTTTTGTCTGTTCTAAAAGATACTTTTGTATAATTAATAACAAAATAGTGTTTTATACCAGTATTAATATCGATTACCTTACAATATTTTTTTAAAGTGTGCTTTAATTACTTTAAGTATTTTATTCATATAGACAGAAAGTGGTTTTAATGTACATTTAAACGCACTACATATGAACCTAGGTTTTATTGGATTTTTATGTAATTTTGGATTCCAATATAATATAGGTATAGTTTTATTATCTAATTCAACCTTTATACCCTTTTTATCCATTATAGAACAGTGACTTGTAATAATTGTTTCTAAACTCAACTCACTACGTTCATATGTTGGATTTACATTTAAATCATTAGAATTAACCTCTTTCACTAGTATATCATAATAAAGCTTTTTGCATATGAAGACAAAGTTATTACTAGCTTTATCAATAGTTGTTATTATATAGTTATCCTTTAATTTAGTAAGTTCTTTATACATATCTTTATTAATTTTATCTTTTCTTTTATAATTGTTTGTTATTTTCATTTTATTTTTAATTTTATCAAATATATAATCTTTCCAAATTTTTATCTTAGATATATTCGAGCTTTCACTATTAATGAGCTTACTAAAGTAATCATTTAAGTTATTATATAACGAATTGTAAATTTTATTTTTGTCGTTGTTATTATTTAATCTATATTTATACCCTTTTGATAGCAGCTTTCTTAATTCACAATTTTCAATTAATTCTAGATTATGGGTACATATATGTTCATTTATTTTATCAAAACTAAGACTTTTACAATTGCATTCTGTTTCCATTATGTTTCTAATATTTTCGTTACATATTGATTTTAATTCTTTATTATAATTACAAATTTTTTCGTCCTAATGGTGGTAGGAGTTTATACCTTATTTTAGGAATATATTTACTTAAATCTGATCCTATTATTTCTTTACTTTTAGAATTATTTAAAAATCTACCTATATTTATGTTATATATACATTTATTAATGAATTTTATGGTCAGTGTATATTTTTTGTTATTATTAACATTTATTGTACGATTATAGTATTTTGTATTACAATAACTGTCTATTATATAACTTAGCCTATCATAGTCGTTAATTAATTTTTGATTTATTGAACATATGATATCTTTAAAAAAACTTCTTATATTTACATAAAGATCTTTTAGCTTATTATCACTTAAAAGTTGTTTTAATATTTCTAATTGTTCATTTATATACATATCTTTTTTAATATTTTTAACTCTATTTTTCCTATTCCTTTTATCACCATGACTTCTTGGTTTGCGTTTAACCGGATTATTATAATATAGTTGTTTATTATGTATTATACTACTTCTGCCAATTCCTTGTACCATAATACATTATATATTTAATATAAAAATATTAAATATACATTAATATTATTATGACTATTAAAAATAGTCATAATATATAGTCTTTGTGTTAAAAAATTGTCTCGATTACTAAATACTTACAATTATTATATACAATCAACAAATATCAAAAAGGGAAGAACTACAACTCGAATTTGCACTCAAATTGCAACTCGCATTAACATACAAAATTATCTTGAAAACAACTACTCACAACAATTAATATATACAGCAAGCGTACACAAGTCGACGATACATCGGTATCCATCTAGCTTTGCAAGGTGACACGTCAAGTAATGCCAAAGGATGTTTCATCATCGATTCCACACTGTTGCTTATGTAATGGACAGTCAGCGCGTTGTAAGGGCTATCGTTGCGCATGCTTAGGTCGTGTTTGCACGGGATGCCGCGCACCTCATTGTCAAAACAGGAATCCTCTCTCGATACCGAAGTCTCGATCCCACATGAATCACGAGGTATCTTCAGCGAACCAAGAGTAGATTTTTCAAGCGTGGAGCAGGAGGCGACCATTGAGCAAGTGAGTATACATGCGGTGCTTAATTCATATGTAATTTCAATACCAAGACGCAATAATTTCGCTAGGTCAAGCCTTGATGAAATTTACAGTGAGGTCATTCTATGGCAGCCAAATCTCTTAAAACTTCCTATATGCAAGGACAGTTTTGACTTCGTTGACCTTCTCTCGTAGTTATTTCGCGATTGCGTCGTTGACCCAGCCACTATGGAATCAAAACTGAAAACAGCAACAATGCTCTGTCAGCTGGTACTACAACGTTGTAAAATGGGTGCGTGGAATCGAGTCTGAAGCACATTCAGCGTCGGCTACGACTATGGGAGCAAGGCAAGTTGCATGCACTCCTCGACGAAGCTAAATCTTTGCAACATAGAAAAGACAGCGCTTCTGTACGACGCCTCTGCAATAAATAAAATTGGATAGCATCATTTTTTAAGATGATTGATCGTGGTTATATGAGTGTAGCCCTACGCCTATTAGAGCATCCTGAACATCAAGCCGTTACCCTCAAATTCGATGACATGATTGGTACAGAGTTAGTCAAGCAGAAACTTTGCGGCCTTCACACAGATGCAATCCCAGCGAATTCGAATGCAATTCTTAAACACAGACTACCAAAAGCCGTTGAACATCATCCGGTTTTATTTGAGGATATCAACTCCGAGGATATATTGAAAGCTGCTTGTAAAACTCATAGTTCTGCCGCCTCGTCTGGTGCCAATACATCCATGTTGCGCTCAATGTTGTCAGCGTTTGGTCAGTCATCGATTCCTTTTTCGACTAGTCTGGCCGAATTCGTTATTTTGATAGCTACAACTGCTATATCGTCAAAATCTTTGGAAGCGTTCGTTGCTTGTCGATTGATTGCGATAGACAATAACCCTGGAATTAGATCTATCGGTGTAGCAGAAGTTCTAAGGCGAATAATCGGTAAGGTTCTGGCTCGGAGAATCAGTTTCGACATTCAAACCGTAGCAGAATGTGATCAGTTGTGCGCCGGTCAACGGTGTGGAGTCGAATCCGCTATTCATTCGGTTAGTCTTCTATTCAGCAAAAATCCTAATTTAGCAGTTCTTCAGCTAGACGCCATAAACGCTTTCAACTGTGCAAATCGTGATTTAACCTTAAAAAACGTGAAGTTTTGTGCCCTTCACTATCAACTGTACTAAATAACATCTACAACGATCCAGCGACATTATCAATTGATCAAGAAGTTCTACTATCAAAGGAGGGCTTCACGCAGGGTGACCCCCTATCCATGATCGCCTATGCTGTATCCTCAATTCTACTTATACGAAGATTGAAAGGAATTTTTCCGAATGTCACTCATCGATGGTTTGCCGATGACGCTATCCTTGTCGGCTCTTTACAAGACCTTAAGTTAGTCTGGGATAACGTCCGCAAAATTAGATTAGACTATGGATTTCATCCCAATTTACAGAAATGTAAACTTCTGGTGCACGGCCACGAAAAATCCAACGCTATTGCAATATTTGCTGAATCAAACATCCAGGTTGCAGCAGGTGGTACTGAAATTCTTGGTTCGGCGATTGGTGATAAAGCTTACATTAACTCCTTCATCAGTGCGAAGGTTCAACCAGTGGTTCAATATGCTCGGCAATCTAATCAAAGTGGCCAATGAAGATCCCCACATGGCGTTTGTTGCTCTGACACAAGCTATTCAATTCAAGTAGTCTTTTGTCCAACGCACCTGCAGTTCAACCGGGCGAAATTAGGATCGCTTATCTCAATTCTTGAATTCAAAGTTAATTCCAGCGTTAACTGATGTTTCCCTCGACTGCCATGCTAAGGCAATGTTATATTTGCCAGTAGGAATTGGAGTTATTGGCATTCGATCACCGTCCATAAGAGCAGAAGCGGAATACGGATGGTCCCACTCGATGTCCCGACAGCTATTGGAGGGTCTTGTGGGTGACGAACTTCTACTCAGACAGACGCGAATTTCGCGCGAAATTAAGCTAGCGAGAACAAAATCCGATGAAAGCGTGAAAAATGAAATATCGTGTTGCAGCGATGAGAACAGTAACAGGTGTTTAACTTTTGCATCGGTAAAGTGAGCATCCACCTAGTAATCTGCGCGAACATCAGAATACCTAAAAAATCACTTGAGTAAAAATCAATTCCAGGACGAACTCGCATACAGATATTGTTGGCACCCTCCCAATGCACCAGCTTTCTGTCTATGTGGCCAACGATTCAACACATGTCATACACTAGCTTGCCAAGCTGGTGGACTTCCAACGATAAGACACAATATCATTCGTGATTTTTTTTGCGAAAGAACTTAGCTCTACCTGTTGTGCGGTAGCAGTTGAACCATCACTTCAGCCGATCCCACCCGAGACCGTTTTCGAAAACAGAACAACGACTAGAGACCTGAATGCAAGAGCTGATATTGAATGTTACGGTTTATACGGAAATAAGACAGAGCGGTCAATACTTAATATTTGCATTTTCAGCCATTTGGCTCCGTCCTACTCAGTCAGCTCTGTGGAGAGCCCGTTTCGCTACCACGAATCGAGGAAGGTCGCCAAATACGGTGAACGCGTAGCGCGATTTGAAAGAGCAGGTTTCTTCCTTGTAGTTCTTGCGTCAAATGGAGGACTTGGTCAGGGCGCACAGTTATTACTAAAACGTATCTCTAAGCTAAAATCCGACAGAGGACGTTTACTATACAACGACATTGTCAGCTCAATGCGCTCAATGATTGGAATAAAATTGGCGAAAGCTGTGTCAATGTGCGTAAGGGCTGCCATATCGACGTTAACCAGACCGTTGCTCATCGGTGTTGCTGATAACCATAATTCCTCAGGCCACTTGATGGAAACAGCCGTCTCAATTCCAACGTGAACATTGCATTTTAAATATAATTTACAAGGTAAGGGCCCATTTGAGGGTAACCAATTCTTTGTATGTTGGTAATAAAGTATCTTCTGTTAAAAAAATAAAATTAAAAAAATTAAAAAATTATTATTACAATTCTAATTATGATCGCATGTCTGATTTAATAGCAGAGGCTCGATACTTTCAATCAAAACGTGTTCTCAATACAAGACAAATGATAATCAATAGGGAGCAGAACCCAGCAATAGCAGCTAAATTAGTCAGGAAAAGTATGATCGGCAAGGCTGCTAGATTACTTCAAGGTAAGAATGCGCGGAGAGAGATCCTATCTGTGAGTGATATCGTGGAAGACAAAACAGTAAAAGAAAGGTCAAATACATTACATCCAAATGCTTCGAAGTTTTACAAAGACTGCGTATTAAAACATCCACAAAAGAATCGTGCAGAGCATCATGAAGCAAGATTTCTCGAATTAACCAAAGAACACATAATTTGGGCGGCAAAATCAACAAAAGGTTCAGCGGGTCTATCCGGAACGGAAGCATTTTCTTGGAATTCAATGCTTACATACTTTGGACAATAATCACAGGCACTAGCAGAAAAAATTTGTAAATTCGCAATACATATTTCTACGGAGAAGATAAGCAATATTACGAATCGTGAAAAACGACTTGTCAGAAGTATGCGGACCTTTACAACTTTGTGCGGGCCAGCGATGTGGTACCAATGCGGCAGTTTACTTGATTAGATCAGCCTTTGAAGCCTCGAAAAAATCTGTGTTACTGCTTGATACGAGCAATGCATTTAACCGCATCAACAGGAATCTCACTCTTAAAAACATGATCTTTATATGTCCAGCGCTATCAAGAATTCTGTGTAACACATATGGGGAAAAACAACTCTAACTGTTCAAGGGGAAATGCTATTCTCAGAAGAAGGATTCACACAGGGGGATCCTCTATCCATGCCCGCCTTTGCTGCCGCGTCACTACCACTAATTCAACGACTTCTAGATAGGACACCGGGTGTACTCCACAGGTGCAGATGATGGAGCTTGTGTAGGTATACTAGAAGATTTAGGGCGATTATGGAAAGACATACTGAAATTGGGACCGAGGTACGGTTATCACGTAAGCCCTCAAAAATGTATAATTTTATTACAGCGGGTCGAACCTAATGATAATATTGCTTCATTCAAACATGCAAAAATGCAAATATGCAAGAATGGTGTAAAATTCTTGGGTAGCTTCATTGGAAATGATGCCTTTACAGAAGCAAAAGTTAAAGAAAAATACCAGGTTGGCTCGATGCATTACACACGATATCGCAAATGATAGATTTGGACCCATATTCCGCTTATGTAATCTTAACTAAATCGGTTTAGCTACAATAGAATTATATAAAACGTACATGCCAAGTTAAAGAAGAGTGCTTCCAACGCGCCACGGAATATTTACACAAATAACTGCTACCTAGCATGTTCGATCTGGAATGCATTGATAATGAAATGCGTAGAGTTATAGGATGACCGCTGAGATATGGGGGTATGGAAATACGCGATATCGAGGAACTGAGTGATATCGAATTCCGCAATTCCAAATCGTTAAGTATATCAATATTAGAGGGTAATACAGGAAAAGACCAACGATCGAGACAACAGAGTATAATTGAACAGATTCGAACGTCAAGCAAAGCCAGAACAATTGGTGAACGTAATCACCTGGTTGAATGTTCAGATCGAGATTTAAAACAATACTCATAAACGCAAGTATTAAAGGAGCCTCCACGTGGTTGCACCCAATCAATCATAGTTCAGTAACGGCGATATCTAAACTCGAATTTCACGATGCAATGGCAGTGAGATATGATTTAGCAAAAAAATCCGAGCTGAAAAAATGTTCACGTGGGAAGGAATGTAATGTCACGCACGCCCTATCTTAAAAAACCAATGACATGACCATAATTCGTCATAACATAATCCGCGACACAATCGCAAACGAACTAAGAAAGGTGAGTAAATAAGTTTTCGTTGAACCTGTTTTACAACCTGTACCGCATTCAGTCAATTCGTGAATCCTGCAACGACAAGGGGCACAAATGCCAGAGCGGACATAGCGTTTAATGGTCTTAATAGAAACTTAACGGAGTGGTCGTTCGTCGACATATGTGTATATAACAGCTTAGCACCGTTGTACTCCATGAGATCCTAATCCAGCCCTATCAATTACCACGAAAACCGGAAAAGACAGAAATATGCGAAACAAATAGAGAGAGAATTGAATGGGTACATTTTATCTTGTCGTGTTATCCACAACAGGCGCAATCGGGCCGACTGCTGATCAATTACTAAAACAATGGCGCAACGTATGGCTACCACATCTTATAGAAGTTACACAGATTGCATTTATCACTTAAGACATGTAATATCTACATAAATGGCAAAGGTAGTGTCAATGGCTTTACGATTACGACTAGTCATGGCTCAACGCAATGAAAGATGTCAGGACTTAAAAAGGAACAACTAAATATGTACAATCTCCTTATAGATAATAGACAATACTTTTAGCTAACATGTTGCCCGGTATCGGATGTTTTACGGTTGATATGTGTATATGTTATATTGTTTCAATAAATAAATTTTCAATCAAAAAATTCTAATTATGATAAAAAAGAAGTTAAAAAAGAGTTTGAGAAAGAATAATTCTTGATCAGAATTGTAATAATATGATGTAGCATGCACTAGGCTTTACGCTTCTTCGAGCCCTCAACAAGCCTTTGAGTACAATCAAAATAGAAAGAAAGCTAAATATTCGGAACGGGGTTAATAACGAAAAGGCTACTTTTATTTCATTCATTGTATCCACTTCAGGTGGTCTTGGTTAAGAGGCTGACAGTATGTTGAGACGGATTGCCGCCATCAGATCACACAATGACGAAACCAAATATTGTGATAACATCTCATATTTAAGGAGAAAATTGGAATAGCACTGGTAAGGACTAACGCTTGGTGTATGCGAAATTGACAGTTATTAAAGCAGTCACAATGAACAATAAATAAATTATGTTTGAGGCCCAATTTAGGGAACCTGAATTGTAGAAATTAAAAATAAATAATTTTATTTATGTTTATATATGTTTTTGAATAGATTAATAGATAAAATATCATGTTAGAATAAAGATTAAAGGTCAATATGAAGAACCTGATAATCCAAGCCATAAAATTAAAATTTATAACTCAGTATTTTTAGGTATCGGTATTTAACCTATATTTATAAAGTACCGATTAATATATAATATACAAAGTTTTAGAATAAAGATTGGAAGAATTCAAGAACTATGTGTGTTTATAGCATTGCTTATAATTTTTATAATAATAGTTTTTTACTATAATTCAATTCCCGGGTTACCCTTTGATGCCTCGTGGAAAATCTTCAAGCACGATTTTGTGCTGCACTTGCAACGGACCAGCAGCAAGGTGCATAGGCTGCAAATGCGCAAAATCTAAGCGCGCCTGTTTAAATTGCAGAGCCACAAACTGCATCAATTGCATAAAGCGTCAACTCATACAAACAGCTGCACATCACGACGTCGAACAGCCGAGTGATCGTATGGCATGCGTAACAGTTTATACTCTGAAACCACCAACGGGAGTTCTTGGTCACATACCACACCATCGAGACCAAGATCTAGCCTTAAATGAGGAAGCTCCCTCGGTCAATTGCGCTGCCTATTACTACCAAGCTGTAATCCAATGGATACCCAATCTTTTGAGCATTCCTCTATGCTCTGCTAGCAACACCTTTGTTGATATCCTGTCATCATATTATAGGTCGGTTGCGCAGAAGCATCGTGACAATCAAAATGCGTTGAAAACGGCGGTCATATTTCGAGTGTTTGTTGCAATCGTTCAATTCCAGCAGAATATCGGAGATTCGAAAGCCCTTGATCGCCGACTTTTACTTTGGGAGCAGGCGAAGTTTTTAGAGCTTTTTGAAGAAGCAAATTATTGATAACATCAGCTCAGTCTCAATCACAAGTCACAATTTGGGGCATCCGGTCTTGACGCATCTATGTGGCGCCATATGTTGACAGGCTTCGGTGAGTATTCTCGAACGTTTGATAGGGTCCTCGCTAATTTCGCTGTCAGATTAGCATCTGAGCCTATATGTCCTGAGAGTCTTGAAGCTTTTACGGCCAGCAGATTTGTGGCATTTAAAAAGAAGACGATATAAGTTTGACTTATCGGGGTATGTGACGTTGCAAGACGCATTGTCTCAAAGTTAATATTGCAAATAATTTGGAATGATATACAGGATATTGCAGGATTGGAGCAGCTCGCTGCCGCACAGAAGGGAGCAATCGAATACGCAGTACATTCTTTAAGAAAGTGTTACGAGGCAAATACGGACTTCTGTATCCTGGCAGTAGACGCGTTAAACGCTTTCAATTCAATCAATCGTACAGCTGAACTTTCAAACATGAAGTTTATTGCTCTCGCATTGTCAACTGTGCTCAGGAACGTGTATGCATCATCAGCACAGCTTACTTACGAAGGAGATAGTATTTACTCAAACGAAGGTTTTACACTGGGGGGGGCCTTTTCTCAATGGCCGTCTTCTCGATGGAATCTCTCCCCCTTATTAAGATTTTACGCAAATATGTACCTGGCGTTACCCAGAGATCGTACGCAGATGATCCCAATTTCATTGGCAAAATCGAAGACCTAAAGTGGGTGTGATCGTTACTTCTAGAGTTAGGCCCAAAATTCGGATATCATGTAAATGCCTCGAAAACAAAATTGCTAGCTCGAAACTGCATGGATGATGGAAATTTATTTCTGTACTCCACCGTTAAATTGTGGACAACCGGCCTTAAAATTCTAGGTGTCCCTATTGGCACTCCTCAGTACGAGAGCAGCGTAACACTATCGGAAGAAAAACGGTGGATTAACTTAGTCCAGCGATTAACCAGTGTTGCGGAGATAGATCTCTACAGGTCGCATATGTTGGGTTGGTTCGTTCATTGCAGTTCAAATAGACGCACTTTATGCGTTCCATTGAACGTCATCCGTCAGACCATCTCGTTAAGGCATTCACAGATACGTTCGTCCCCTTAAATCATTGGAAGTAGAGTAGATACAAACTGGATGACGATTTTGACTTCACCATTACAAAACGGCGGGCTTGGTATTGCCGACCCGAGATTTTCAGCGCATATAGAGTTCGAATCTTCTCAACATCTATGTGAATCATATAAGTCTGGACAAGGGTTGCGTTCTACGCTTACTTCAGGAAAGCGTAATGAAACAAATTGTAACGGAGCGACATAAATTGAGTTAGGAGAGATTACAATCGAGTATCAACAGACTTGCGAAAGTCTCAGACTATCTCTCACGCTTCCAGAGACAGCGCTTCTTCATGGTTAAGCGTTCTGATAGTTACAAGCGAGCGATTCCATCTTAGTCGCAAAGAATTTAAGGACGCAATATGCGCACGCTATGGTTGGATTCCAACATATTTGACCGAAACCACCTGTGTGGTGATGACGTCAACATTTGTCATGCGCCATTCAGCAAACGTGGCTATTTACCTTCAATTACGCACGATATCGCTTGGGACTTTTTTGCACATGAGCTGACTACAATCTGTTCTGACGTCAAGGTCAAACCTGAGCTCACTAAAGTCCTGGTAGGAATGAACTTCGAGGAAGGACAACTACGCGTGATCAAGACGCAAGATTGGATGTCGTCTGTAATGGGCTACAAATCAATCGATTTGAGCGGACGTCCAGCAGCCAAACATCCGCGCTTGCTACGAACGAAGCACGAAAATGGGCAAAATAGAGAGTACGTGTGATGTGTCTAGAGCGAAGCAAATTTGTGCCTCTCATATTCTCTACTTCTGGCGGCATGGGCGACGATACACGGATGGTATTAAAGTCGATTGCCACAATCACGACCACGAACACAAAGAGGACAATTGTGATATTTTTATTGGGCTTGAGAGACGTCTCACTTTCGAGATTGAACGCTTTGCATCTGCGTGCTTGAGAGTGCCTCGATCCTTCCGAGGGTTCCCCGTACAACTTGTGACAACTCTAAATTTTTCAGATATAAAAAAATTATACCTATATGTATAAATCACTATGTTTTCCTCATGATGAGGCATAAACACCAGGCAGCATTCTATATATCCTCATCAGATCAAGAAATAGAACCGAATTATTATATATATATATATATATATATATATATATATATATATATATATATATATATATATATATATATATATATATATCATTGTAAATTGTGGTTGAACCGCGCTCTGGGGTCATTCGAAGACTCACCAAATATTTTCAATGAAAGTGTTAAACCAGAATTCAAAGCAAGAAAAACAGTTTTTTGCAAAAAAACTGTTTTTCTTGCTTTGAATTCTGGTTTAACACTTTCATTGAATATATATATATATATATATATATATATATATATATATATATATATATATATATATATATATATATATATATATATATATATTGTTATTGCGAAAAATCGCTTGAAACTGTGGTCCAGGAGCCAAAGCTGGCTACGATTGATTTTTAATCCATATTTGCTGCTAAATAACTAGACTTCAATCATCAGCTCCATCAGTTTAATGTATCACTCTGAGACGATCCTAACCACCCAGCAGTCATCGTCAGTCGGATGAAGTGGTTAGGGTACGTTTCGACTGCTTTTGTGATAACAAAAAAGAAACCAGCAATTCCTCACGATGCTATACGAAACTCAGGTGGAGAAGCGTTTTTACTGGCTTGTTGCGTGTGTGGACCTTCTAGTTATTCTTTATATAAGGCACAAATGCGTATCTGTTGATTACGAGGGCACTGAATTTCTCACAGGATTCCTGAAGGAATGCGTCATTGTATAAATTGTTATTGCGAAAAATCGCTTGAAACTGTGGTCCAGGAGCCAAAGCTGGCTACAATTGATTTTTAATCCATATTTGCTGCTAAATAACTGGACTTCGATCATCATTCCTTTTATATTTAAAACAAAAATGCATTTCTATGTGTTTTTTAATATTTAATTTGGAAACTTAATTTGATAAATATGCAAACTGGAATAGTGTTTATTTAATCGGAATCTTGATATGCTCTTGTAAAACCACATGTGCTTCATTCTGTAACTTCTAATTTAACAATTTTCATAATATTGAGGAGTTGATCACTAAACTGTAATGATTAAAATTCATCATACCAAATACATTCGGATGTACGAATTAAACATTCGAATGTTTGATTCATCTCGTAATGACACGGGATATATAATATTATATATCATATAAACAAACATTTTATAAATCCAGTATGACAAATCTAGTATGACAAATCTAGTATGACAAAATTATATTAAAATTAATGATAATTAATTACAAAGCTAATTTAATTAATTAAAATTATTTATTTTATATTTACAGTTTTATTTTTTCATATTAATTGTTTCAAAAAGTATATGTTCTAATTCAAATATTTTATTATTTATTATAAAATAAAATATTTTGAAATAAGATTTCATATTCAAAATTTGTTTTGATACAAACATTTTTGTAAAAATTTATATATGTAAATTAAAACTACACAACAATAAATCAAATACCTATGAGATGAATATATAACAGTTCTGTTAAGCTGGTGCAGAGTAAATATCATGTCGTTAATCTTTCGTGCTGATACGCTGTCCACACCAGCATTCGGTTCATCAAAAATCATGATATCTTTATTACAGAGCATAACTATTGCAACATTGACCCGTCGACAAGTCCCCCCGCTAAACAAATAATAAAATAGATTGTTTTATTTGACAATTTACGATTAATTGCAACAATAAAATTGTCTATATTTATGAAGACATCTAAATTTTTGAGCAAACCGATATTCTTCATCAGGTAATATTCTTCTTGGTTAATTTTCCGTTGCAATTTAATTGCTATTGCAGTAATATCAAAAGTAATGTGCAAGCAGATAAAAGTATAAAGTATAATATAAGCTTTCAGTATTACAATTCAAACTTTTTTGTATTTTAATGTTTTAATTTTGGATTACATTTATGTGCTTATTATATATATATATATATATATATATATATATATATATATATATATATATATATATATATATATATAAACGCCGTATTTCGCAAGGAATCCTGGACCGTTGTCTACTCAGCACATTCGTGCATTACTATTATATATATATATATATATATATATATATATATATATATATATATATATATATATATATATATATATATATATATATATATATATATATATATATATATATATATAGAAAAAGCACCGCCGCCTGGGATCCTCGCAGGACCAATAAATAAATTAAAGGTTTGATTCAACCAGGACTGTCTATTACACCTATCTGCTTTTCTCTATATATATAGAGAATTTCATGCTTCTACACTGCAAGACGGCGTACCGTTTCGGCTTTGAGAAGCCTCATCAGTTGCAGCAATACAGTGTATACACATGAAAAACATACTATATATAGATTAAAGCAGAAAGAATTCACTATATGCTAATTGCATGACGTAGCTTGCGCTTATATATATTCATAAATATTAATACACCAGCTTTAATAGAGAGATATTAACTTTATTCAAAACGTTTAGCCATATATGGCTTTTCCAATCTAGAATTCAGTCACAAGTAGCATTTAGTACAAACAAGAAAAAAAAACGAAAAATTTAAAATGAGAGGGTATACAATAGTTCTATGTTATACCTGTATGGTTGACATTCAATTTGTATACATGTTCCACATTGATGCCAGGGTAGTTATCTGTCATTAATTGTCCGACCCATTTTTGCTCTATCGCCTTTCTCTTCTTAGTTTCATGTATGTCTTTTTCAATTAAGTGCATGTCTTTTTTCAAAAAAGTGTATCTACATCCAAGGAGCAACCACCCTCCAAATCAAAAAAGGTCAATAATTTATGCGGAAGCCTTAAGAATACTCAGAATTTGCAGTAACAAGCAAGACGCAAATGAGAGATTGAAGGAAATAAAATTTGATCTGATAAAAAGAGGATATACCCAACGTGAAATTTACAGAGTATTATATAAAGCGAAATTAAAAAAAAATGAAACTAATCTGCAGATTAAAAATGTACCTATCAACTATAATGTAATTATCCCATATCACAATGGACTTAGAACATTACAACGCGATCTTAATAGCACGATAAATATTATAAGACGGCAAATTAACCTCCCACAAGTTAATGTAAGAGTAGTTTTCTCAGGCAGTAGCATAGGCAAGGCAATCATGAGCACAAAACTGTACGGCTTGAATGAAAATTCAAACACAAAACCATCATGTGTAAAATGCAAAAGAGAAAGAGCAAAATGCTGTGAAAATGTGAAAGAGAGCTCGTGCTTTGTAAGCAACTCTACAAAACTCAAATATAATCTTACCAAACCAACCAGTTGTAAATCGAAAGGTATTGTATACAGTGCATCTTGTACAATGTGCAATGCTCAATACATCGGAGAAAGTGGTCTAACAATGAACATTCGTTTAAATAACCGCCGTAGCGATCTAAACAGAGGATGCACGGAAAAAGATGCGGTAGTTCGACATTGCATAACACAACACCACACGAAAAAAGATGTATTTGAATACGTAGTAATTGAAAAAGACATACATGAAACTAAGAAGAGAAAGGCGATAGAGCAAAAATGGGTCGGACAATTAATGACAGATAACTACCCTGGCATCAATATGGAACATGTATACAAATTGAATGTCAACCATACAGGTATAACATAGAACTATTGTATACCCTCTCACTTTAAATTGTCCGTTTTTTTCTTGTTTGTACTAAATGTTACTTGTGACTGAATTCTAGATTGAAAAAGCCATATATGGCGAAACGTTTTGAATAAAGTTAATATCTCTCTATTAAAGCTGGTGTATTAATATTTATGAATACATATGAGTACTCCGTGAGGGTCCCAGCAGCAGTGCAACAATTTGATAATATGGAAAAATATATATACTAAATGGTGTTGCTTGATATACTGGACTTCGATTCACGACCTTCAGTCACCATGTCAATCTAGACGATATAATAGACTTCTAGACGATATATATATTATATACATCATATATATATATATATATATATATATATATATATATATATATATATATATATATATATATATATATATATATATATATATATACAAATATATAATCGTATGAGATCATGAAGATCGATTGAAATCGAGACTGGTGATCTTTTGATAGATGCTTATTTATATAATGAATAGTTGCTAGGTCACACGAGGTGACTTTCGCATTGAAAACCAGCTACAGAATCCTTCCTTCATTATATCCAATTCCATACACCCTGACTACTAACGGCACATTGCCACAGCCGTTTTCGCTTCGCCCGCTTTTTGCCACATGTTGGTAGCCTCGGGCTCATCAGAAGGCTGATTACCAACTCTTCGCTTTTTGAAATTTGACTTATCCGAGATTCGAGCTGCGCTCTCCGTACTTGGCTTGCGCATGTGGCAAAAAGCGAGCGCAACGAAAACGGCTGTGGCAATGTGGCCGTTAGTAGTCAGGGTGTATGGAATTGGATATCATGAAGGAAGGATTCTGTAGCTGGTTTTCAATGCGAAAGTCACCTCGTGTGACCTAGCAACTATTCATTACATAAATAAGCATTCATCAAAGGATCACCAGTCCCGATTTCAATCGATCTTAATGATCTCATACGATATAATTTGTAATGAGCATGCCAGAGAAGCATCTCGGACAATGCAGTTTCTGGATATCATGATGGAAGATTTCATATACTGTGTGAAATCTGGTAATCCTGGATTCGTAGCCTAGCAGTCAAGAGCGCAAGCCAAGTACGGAGAGCGACAGCTCGAATTTCGGATAAGTCAAATTTCAAAAGGCGAAGAGTTGGTAGTCAGCCTTCTGATGAGCCCGGGGCTACCAACATGTGGCAAAAAGCGGGCGAAACGAAAACGGCTGTGGCAATGTGGCCGTTAGTAGTCAGGTGTATGGATTTGAATATCATAAAGGAAGGATTCTGTAGCTGGTTTTCAATGCGAAAGTCACCTCGTGTGACCTAGCAACTATTCATTACATAAATAAGCATCCATCAAAGGATCACCAGTCCCGATTTCAATCGATCTTCATGATCTCATACGATATATATATATATATATATATATATATATATATATATATATATATATATATATATATATATATATATATATATATATATATATATATATATATATATATATATATCACTGCGTGTATAATACGCTGTGTATCAATTAAATAAAAACAATTTTATTGTTGAAATTAAATTATAATTAATTATTCCAATATTACATTATTTTAATTTTTTCAATTCGTTTGTTTTTTCTAATTTTGTTTTGGTTTAGATTAAATTATAATTTATTAATCTACTTTTACATTATTTTTATTATTAAATTCGTATTTTTTGTCACTTATTTTATGATCTTAATTTCATTGTGAAACATTTTTTTGTAATCCTGATGATGATAACAGAAGCTATCGAAATATAGAATATTTTTTTTATCAAATAAAGGATATTTTCTACTTCGTTCCTCTAATAACTATTTATAAAAAAATATTTATCATTTAAGATAATCAAATAATTTAGGATAATATAAATAATTTAGAGAAATTCATTTTCACCATGCCTCTCGGCAATGGGATAAAAACTTTATATACTATTTAGTGTACAAAGCAGGTGCAAAATTATATCAATTGTCTATTCCAAATTTATAATAATAAGTTTTTTTTAATAGAAAATACATAACATAAAGTAGCATAGAAAATGTCATAAATCAAAGACAACAAACAGTCAAATGTAGTCTGCAGACCAATCAATCACTTTCCGTCTTCCAAACTTTCACTGCTTCAAATCCATTGGGATCTGATTTCCCCAACCAATCCAACACGCCGCTTTCCGACTGAACCACCCAGGGTCTTTCACCCACCCCCCGGAGTATCCAATCAGCGCGGACGATGCTGGGTAAACGAGAAACGATGAGCTTAATAAACCTTAGCCTTTGCTCTGGGGGACGTCCTCTTGAAAAGAAGACTAATCCCGAAATGCCTAAGGTACCCCAAAGGCGTACTTGGGTTTTACCATTTAACGACAGATGCTGGGCCCGTTTCAGGGCCCATCTAGCTCTCTTCAGGATACGTTTAAGTCTATCCAGGTCAGCTTTCGCCGACCAGTTCCAAATTTTCTCGTTACTTTTTGATTATAGATAATGCGACAAACGATTGCATTAACTAGCTTCTGCAAAACTTATCTATTTCGGAAAGCAGTAAGTTAGCAAGATGTGAGCATAAGAATACGTTCAAAAATGAATAGATTTTCGCAAAAATACATATGCATCTAAGGCAGCATCTAACGTGCATACAACTATGAATTGAACGATTTTTCTTAGCACCCACGTATGTACGTTCCTCAGACCAATGATCGTTCTGTCAACTGTGGCTCTTTCCAATTTATTTGGGTATAAATAAATGCCAAGTAAAACTCCGGGTCAATATATTATAATCGAGCGTAGCATAAATTTCTCTGCTAGAAACTGAGGTTCTGCTCCATATGTAGTAATTTGCTGACATACAAGAGGCGGGGCTGTAAATTAGAAAGCGTCGATACAACAGAGGATGAGCACTTTATCGATATGCCGATAACACATTTTACAAACTAGCACTAATACTTATCAATTTGTTTGAAATTGAAGGATGTGAGGTCAAAAATATAAAATATAAATAATAGAATAAGTAATATTGACAACACCAATATTCATTTTCAAATTTTAAAGTTAAAGTTTTTATTTAAAATAAAACTAGGTTTCACAATATACAATAAATTTAGTTGAAGTGCAAGAAACAGAGAAGTTGGTAATCAGAAACAATAGTGTTAAGGGTTTATGGTATATAAAAAATTTTGTAACGCGACGTACACTAAATAAAGACAACGTAGATAAATGCTAACCCAAATCAATAAGCAATTTATTTAAGCAGTTTTCAAATTTATATCTTTATATTAATGTTTGCTTAAAATTTTTAATTAATTTTAATAACGAATTGACATGATAAATTGTTGGCCAACTTATAGCTAATGATAAATATATGATAAATCATAATATTAAGAATAAATATATAATAAATAAGAATATTAAATCATATTATTAAGAATAAGTTGAAACTTCAATGTGGAAAGTATAATGATTTGTATAAATTTGAAAAATATTCTATTGAAATTAATATTAATTAAAATTAATTAATATTTAATCGTACGCTGTAAAGTTATCTAGATAAGTTAATCTGAAGAGTTTGAATTTGTTGAATTTATATAAATTTTGCAATTCTTGATTTATTTATTAAATGTATATATTAATTAATTATAAAAAATTAATATTAATTTCAATTAATTATAAAAAATTAATATTAATTTTTGTCAAAAAACCCACGTACACATGTGGCGTTAAGCATTAAAGAATCGTGTAGGTCTACAGGTCGATCGGTGATCAAAAGTAAAAACATTTTTAATCTATCACATCAATAAAGCTATTATTAAAATAAAGGCAACGTATGAGACCATTTCCAAAATTAGAAGCTGATTAGAATTTATTGTTTAAAAAACTAGTAGTTCAAACAAGTTTAAATAAATTTCATTGATGCTGGTTTTTGTACATTCCTTATTTCTTTATTTTCCAAAACCATCAATTAAATTTGTCTTTATGTGAGATTATCAAAATAATAAAGATAAATAAGATTATCAAGATAAATAAATAATTATAAATAATTGTATTTATAATTAATAATTTGTTTTTTTAATTATACTGAAATGTAGCGTACTCCTGTTGTTTATAGTATTAAAGCAAAGTGCAGTGATATCAAAAATTTGAATTGAAGCAATAACTGCACAGGTATATCAATTAAAATTAGGCAACAAACTATAATGACTTGTTTGATAATAGTAATCATTAGGAAAAATAGGTAGGTTTGCAAATTGAAGGTAAATTTGCAAAATGTAAAACGAAAGTCTTTCATTATATCTAATTGCCAATTAAAGCAGACGAGTAGGCTGATCGTCAGTCAACATTAAATCGACTGAAACGTGAAACGTAGGTATTGGATCAGTAGCTGTTGAGGTCCACCAATACTAAAATGTAGTGTACTGATGTTGGCTTATAGTAAGGATTAAAAAAAGAAATTAAGAAACGTTCAGTGTCATCAAAATTTTCAATTGTAAAAATGACTGCACAATTAAATAACTTAAAATTAATAATTTAAATTGAAATTATAAAATCAAAGTCTTATATTATAAATTATAAAGTATTACGTCATTAATACTTAACGACAAAAATTGCTGTTTTCTCAGCTAATATAACTCTTTAATATAGCACACCAAAGTTGCTGCTGAACAAATGATATAATTGCAGCGACATGGGTGTAGCAGTTGTGCTATTGGAATATATCTGTTGTGAGTACAAAAAGTATTCCAGCTGTGATTACGAATTCTTGCCTATGCTTTCAAATCTTTATAAAAGCTGAAAAATATTAGTATATAATTTTGATTACGCCATAAAAAAAGTTGTAATTTTTTCGATTCAAAAAATTTTTTATTCGAAAAAGTTGCTTTAGAACTGGCGCTATCACTGGCGGCATTAAGATAAAGATCTTTAAGGATAAAATAAATTTTAAACGCATCCAAAAGTTTTCCACTTACAAGTTATATGGGCTGCTATGCATCCATATATTATTGTTTTAAGGTAACTGATTACTAGGTAACCTGTTTTAATTAATTATATTATTTAAATTAACTCCGCGATGGTCGTTCCCAAGCCCGTGCTGAGAAAGGAGGAGGGTAGTATAAACAAGACAAGTTTATCAATTAGACGCCACGAAGGGACAAAACCGACTGAATGCAAGGGCTAAATTAACATATTAAACAACCTGTCTAAACGAAGGGACTTTACGAACGGTCTGAACGAACGGTATGAACGGACGGTCTGAACGAACAGTCTGAACGAACGGTCTGAACGAACGGTCTGAACGAACGGTCTGAACGAACGGTCTGAACGAACGGTCTGAACGAACGGTCTGAACGAACGGTCTGAACGAACGGTCTGAACGAACGTTCTGAACGAACGGTCAAAGCGAACGGCATGAACGAATGGTCTGAACGAACGGTCTGAATGAACGGTCTGAATGAACGGTCTGAATGAACGGTCTGAACGAACGGTCAAAGCGAACAGTCTGAATGAACGGTCTGAACGAACGGTCAAAGCGAACAGTCTGAATGAACGGTCTGAACGAACGGTCTGAACGGACGCTCTGAACGAACGGTCTGAACCAACGGTCGGAACGAACAGTCCGAACGAACAGTCTGAACGAACGGTCTGAACGAACGGTCTGAACGAACGGTCTGAACGAACGGTCTGAACGAACGGTCTAAACGAACGGTCTAAACGAACGGTCTAAACGAACGGTCTAAACGAACGGTCTAAACGAACGGTCTAAACGAACGGTCTAAACGAACGGTCTAAACGAACGGTCTAAACGAACGGTCTAAACGAACGGTCTAAACGAACGGTCTAAACGAACGGTCTAAACGAACGGTCTAAACGAACGGTCTAAACGAACGGTCTAAACAAACGGTCTAAACAAACGATCTGAACAACGGTCTAAACGAACGGTCTGAACGAACTGACTGAACGAACTGAGCGAACAGTTTGAGCTAACGGATTGAACGAATAAACTGCACGATCGAACTGAACGAACAATGTTAACGAATTGACTGAACATACACACTGAACTCTCCAGCTTAATTATATTGGTGGGCTTGTAAGCGCGCGGTTGGCACGCATTTGCCACTTAAAAATAAATTTTATCTTTTTCTTTTTTAAATATGTGTCATTAATATATTTTATAATTTATTTTGATAATTAAATTATTTTAATATAGTTATAAAAAATTCATTTTAAATATTAACAAAATATAAATATTTTTTGACTTAATTATAAATATCGAGATCGAACCATTAAAATCTTAGATGTTAAGTGATGCGATAATAATATCGACCAAACAATAATTTAAACAATTTAATTAAGAATGATAAAATGTTACACGCATTGAAACCAACTTCAAATTATTAAATATTAGTAACGCGCATCAACAAAATATCTATCGTCATTAGCATTATCAATAGGAAACGATTTTCAATAGCCTCCACAGATTGTAGCATGTTAAATCCTTCAATTAGAACGTCTCATACGTAATCGAACGCAAAAACAACGCCAGATTACGAAAGCAAAAATAACGCTAAATTACGAACGCAAAAACAGCGTTCGATTACGAACGCCTATTCTACATCCGTTTTTATGAATTAGCATAATTCAAAGCATTCATTGACAGCAAATATAATGTTTACTATTATATATGATAGTAAATATTCTTATTATTAGTTTAATAATAATACAAATAATACTATAATGTATTATAATAATATATTATTATTTAATGAAAATCTACTGCAAACGTAAATTAAAATTAATTAATTTAAAAAGCTAAACTAATTTAAAGATCTTTTTTGTTACTAACGATTTATTTTTGGGCGAATGTCGATCCCTTATTGTCGATATCTAATCATCTGCTAACTCTAAAAACGTTCAAGCAGTATATTCGTAATTTCATTAGAATAACGAATCGACAAAAAGATGATTAAATTTCATTTTATACCAAAACTTCAAAGAATCACTATTAATTTGGGTTATTTACAGATTAAAATTGTGTAAATTCACTGATTTCTGTGATTCACTTAATTTGAATCAATGTGCAGGTAAATTAAATAAAATTAATTAACATTTATTAACTACATTTGATTAAATAATCTTCATTTGTAGTTTATTTAATATATATGTAGTTGTATTTAATACATATGTTGTTTAATTACTACATCTTTTTACTGACTATAGTTTTGAGAACAATTCAATTAGTGTAACAAGTAATTACCTCAAGTGCGAGATCAATTGGTCTGCATATTTCTGTAAATCAAAGAGAATTAATGTATCTTTGATAATTGCGTTAACTTGACACCTTTCATATCCAATCAAATTACAATATAATTTAAAAATTTCTTTAACCGTAAGAAAGTAAAATAGGCTATTGCTTTGATAGCAGCATACAACGTCTTTCATTATCTAAATGCGTAAGACAATTTAAAACGCTTTTTACATTTTTCGTTTACATTTCTTTGATTATACATTATTGTGTTCATTGTATTAACACATATTTCTCCTTCGTCCGGATATATAATCCCTGTCATTGCATCCATCACACTTGATTTCCCAGAACCATTTGACCCTAAATCATAATTGTCTTAGTCAGAACAGTCTTGTTCGGATAGATTAAAAATGTGTGAATTTGTGTCCAATGTATTTTAACACATCATAAATGTTATATTATGTCTATAAGAGAGTCATTATCGTAAATCAAACGTTTTGTAAGCGAATAACAATAAATTGTGGATAAATAAATTTTGTGAATTTTTTTGAATAATTTTTTTGTTTTAAAGTAAACAATAAATTTTGTGAATGTAATTAAATTATTCGCTTTAATTGACAAAATTTTAGTAGTACATTGTTACATTTTTCAGATTGGTAATCTGAATGCTATCTTGGAATACAAGGCTTTTACCTTTATATAGTTTGCGCATGTTTTGTTTTATGATTAACTCAGATCATTTGATTCATTTGCGTGTTGGTCCACTTTCTGATTTAAATAGAACGCTATTTAAAAAAATAAATGATCTGTGAAATGATTACAATTCCTAATAAAAATTTCCTTCTTATTTAAATAAGATTTGATTAAATAAAATAAAAAATTTAATTAAAAAAATTGATTTTTCTACCTAGAAAAATGTAAAATTTTTTAAAATAAATAAAATAAAATAATTATTTTATTAAATAAATCCTGTTTCTTTACCTTTACAATTTAATAATATTTTGATATGAATTTCTTGTTTATGGTTCAGAAATGTTTACTCATTGTTAACCAATTATATCAGTTTTATTATTCTTCATCGTTTTAGACGATATATGATCGGATTTATTTCGGTATTCGTATAAATCTTAGATGTATTTTAATCTTAAATATTTCTTCATTATCCAGTAGTATAATAAATACTTTGATTAATATTAGTTTCAATTGATATAAAATTATTTTAAAATAATTACGATTATATTATTAAATTATTATTCAATTTTAAATATTAATTTAATATTAATATTAAAGCTTAACTTCATAGGTCTCAATTACAGCAAGTGCATCATAACGCTGATATGCCAAATGAAATTTAGACATGAGAAGCGGTGTAAATGAGCATTTTGGACCCAGTTCAATATGTGTACATCCGTCTAGAACATGTGGATAACTTAATTTGCAAATTTTACAAAAACTTGTTTGGTTTTTCTTGTATTTTTATTTATCTAATTGTATTAATTATAAATATTAATTTATAATTTATTTAGTTGTATTAGCGACTTTACAACAAACTCTAATTATGAATTTTTCAGTCTAGTAGAATAATACAGGCCTTGTTCCGTGGAGTATACAAGTGCGCTAAATACTTAACTGAGTTTCATCTTCTTTTAAATTTTATTTAATTGATTTATTTGTGTCTATATTTACCACTTTATTCGCAATTCAGGCATTATCGTCAATCATGCGTTTTATTCTCAAATTAAATATTTAATGTTAATTTAATTTAATATTTAAGATTCATATTCAATATTTATATCATATAAATATTACGTAAATATAAACATATTTACGAGCCAACAAGTGATTACCTTAAATTTTAAGTAAAGAAAATGGTAAGATTACTAAATTTAAAATGTTTAACTTTTAATATAAATATTTTTTATGTTAAGCTATTATAATATTTTAAATTAAACGACATAATTTGTTATTTAGTAATTTATGAATATTTCTAAACGAGCTTAAACTAATTTTATTATAACAGATTATTATAACAGATCGGTAAAAATCTTGCAATTTATTTGGAAAAAATAGTCTAATTGTTAAAATCAAATTAAAAATAAGAATTTAATACAGAATTATAATATAATATATTAATTAATTTAATTAATATATTAATAATTAACTATTATATTATTTTTAATAAATCATTATATTAATAATTTAATATAATAATCACCTTACATATTAATACGAATAAGTTATGAAACACTGTTTAATTGTCCATTGAAAATATAAGACTTTTAATTAAAATCATCGTAATTTTATCTATTTTCTCGATCAATTACAAAAGTAACGATTCGTCAAACCTCATAGTCATGCAAGTGTACATTTTAAAATTACAATTTACTTAAGGCGCTTCATTATTTGATTAATTATATAATAGATAAATGAAATAATTTCATTTCCAAATTTAACTGTAATCTTAATTGTAATATTTAATTAAATAATAATTAAATATTAATAATATTAATTAAATATTAATATTTAATTGTAATATTTAGTTGAATATTTATTATCAATGACATTTTAATCATCATTTTTCACTCTAAAACAAATTAATATAAATGAAAAAAATTAAATTTTATACAATTATATATTTACATAAATATATAATTGCAAAATGAACTTCGCTAAGGCCGGTCCCAAGCTCGGCTATAAAAGGAAGAGTAAGTTGGTGTCAGGAAGCGCATCCTACTGTAAAAATACCGCTCCAAACCCTTAATATGATTAGTCAAAACCAAAAAGCAAACTAGGTTAGGGCGTTCCCCAGAAGCGACGCGTAGAGATCCCGCTCGATCTCTGTGAAGAAGTCAAAGAACGAGCGAAAAGCAAGGGAAATAGTAGCGGATCGAGTGTAGTAGAAGAGACTCATTATGGCGTGCGACTCTTAGTAGGGATAAGCACGAAGAAAGAAAATATAATTACATAATTTATTATTTTATAAATTTTAAATTATCTTTAATAATTATGATTTAAAATTTTCAAATTAAAATCAGTAAAATTATTTTTAAACTTTAAATAGTTATACTTTTTTAAGATGATTATAATTTTTATTTACACAATTCCTAAAATAAAATTTGTATTAAATAACAAATATCGCATTTACCAATAATACAGGTGATACTCGACTTTGCAAACTTTGTTGATGCTTTAAAGAATCTATAACCATTATTTCGTTTCACTGAGGCATCCTTCATTATAATTTCACCATACGTTGCTTCATATATTGGTTCAATAAGTGTCTTATGTCGGAATGTTCTCTGTAATTATGACAATTGAAAATTACAAGATTGCCCGAGTTCACTTACAATGATATTTAGAGTAGATTTACGTATCAAGTACTTAAATCGAGTAAAGAGTTTCAATTCAAAAATTACTATAAGCGACCAGTATAATACACAATTCAACAGCGAGGCTATAAATAATCGTCCAACTCCGGGTCGTTTAAAGGAAAATAAAGATTTTGTATAATCTACGTAATTATATTCACTCTTTTCTAAAGCAATATTTTAGAGATTATTTGATATCTACAAATCATAAATTATTAAAATGTGGTAAATTAATTATGCTGAATTATTAAGCGAACACTATCGAGTATATAACAACATGAAACTTCAATTTTAATTTTATTTTTTTTCAATTAAAATTAAAACTTAAAGTTATAAGTTTAATTAAGTTAAAATTTATAATTGAAATTTAAAATAAAAGTCAATTTTTATGAATTGACTAAATTAATATAAATAATATATAATAAAATATATTAATAAATAATATACGATGTATAAGAATAAGGATTAGAAGTCATCAGGAAGAACTAATAAAACATATAAAGCATTAAGGTTTTATCGAGTAATATTTGATTTAAAATATTAATAACGATTTAAAATATTAAACATAAAAGTATATACTGAAAAAGAAGTATTTACATTTTGATGAAGTACAAATAATTAATTTAAAGAATTTCAAAAAATTAAAATAATTATTGACGATATAAAGTTATATCAATAAATATCCAAAGCTGTGGTTATTTAACAAATGCGATATTAGATATTAAATATTATATATTACATATATAAACACTCATAAGGTGCTTTGTGAAATTTTTTCAGTAAAAAGAAAATGACCATTTCTAGAAATAATTTAAATTTAAATAATTAAGATTTATACAATGTAAGAATTTTTAAATTTATTTTTATGAATTGATTATTAAATAATATACGACAAATTAGAATTAAGATTACAGATCATCAGGAAGGACTTTGTGTTATTAGGTTTCGGCTTTAATTGCATTAGAAGATTAGATTATTAATATTACATTATTAAATTAATAATATTACATTATTAATCAGAATATTAGGTTTCGGTAACACTATTAATAATATTATTAATAACATCACATTATTAACATACGAATGATTTAGTTTTTATGATCTAATTTATAGATAATATATAATTATTCAATGGAATAACGATTAGAGGTCGTCAAGAGGAATTGCTATTTTATAAGGTTTCTGCCATATGCAAAAAGAATTTTTTTTACTACTTCTTATGTAATTTTAATGTAATTCAAAATTTTAAGTAAAACGGTTTTTCGAATTTTTTAAATTTGCGTTTTCATCGAAAATTATTTTAAAATCACCGCGTAAGTTTATCAGTTGGACTTCACCAACTGTTTTTATGAAAATGCATAATATAATATTTAAATTATAAATAATATAATTATATTTATTTTGCATATTACTGGAACTATTATAGCCTCAATGAAAAAGAAATTTTATTTTGTTAAGAAAGCTTTCGATTGTTTAGATCCTTTTCAAGTTGCCGCAGCTTGAAAAGACTCAAATGAAATTATAATAAAGGGATATGAGTTTATTATATAATAATCTAATATAATATTATATAATATATTATATTTTTATATATTAATTAAATAATATACTTCACCAACTGTTATGAAAATGCGGATAAACAAGTTGATAGAAATACAACGTAAAAATGATATGTTGAAATAAATGGTGTAAGGTCAATCAATAATAGATATCAAATAATAGATTTACCTTCACAGCAAGGTATTTTAACATCCGTCAGCATTTCGCAAACACGCTTTATACGTTCATCAGTACAAATCTTGCGTGCATAATAATTTGAATAAATATTATCGTATAATTGATGTATGCAGTAATTTGGCAAACTTAGAAAGAGATAATCTAGCACGATTACCCAATTTTTGAAAACAGCGCTTTGTAGATGTTGCAGTTCCACTAAAATCGCAAAGACCGGTCCTAAAATGCAAAAGAATAATTCAGCTAACTGCGCCTACGTATTTAATCATAAAAACATTTTATTTTAACCTTTTGTAAAAGTCGTGTTCAGTTTCTGGCACTTTGACCGTTTAGGCGTTTCATAAAGATTTATTTTCAGTTTATTAGCAGAAAAAAATCGAAAAGTCAATGATTTATTTTGTTTTCAAATTTTCAACCACTATTGCGGTCATCATCAGGAAAACGTCACCTGGATGTTTTCCTGATGATGCGGTTGAAAATTTGAAATATCAGCAATAGTTGTTGAAAATTTGAAAACAAAATAAATATTTGACTTTTCTCGATTTTTCTGCTCATTTACAATGGAGTCTGCTTACAGAATATAAATTTATTACAATAAAATAATAATTATTATTTATGAAAATAGTAATTTAGTAAAAAATAGTAAATAGTAATTAATTATATAATTTATTAATTATATAATTAATTAATTAATATAATTAATTATACTTTAATTATAATTTTTTTATACAAATGACTTTATTTTAATTTATTTTAATTTTGCAAATATAAAAAGTTTAGTAAATATTTTTCTTTTTTATATTTAAACAATTTTAATATTTAATTTCGATTAATAAATACATTTAACTATGGGAGTTAGTTAGTATAAACAGTAGAACAAAGACGTTTTATCTTTATTCGTCGAATACAGGCGAATAAGATATTCTAATAAACCTATTGAATAAATACGAATAAAAACTCAAAGAAATGTATCGAATAAAGTAATAATAAAGTAATATTATTATATTATTATATTAAGTAATATTATTAATTTTTTAAGAAGAAAAGCTTTATTCACAAAGTAATATTATTAATATAGTAATAATAATATCGAAAGACTAAATAAAGACTAAAGAAGACTAAAGACATAGATTTATTTTTCATATTTGAATAAAGAAGAATAATAATTTAAAGAAATTTATCGATTATAGACAAATAAGAATCCCAAGAAACGCATCTGACCCTATTTTAACCTAAATTTTTGAAATTTAATCTCCTCTAAAAGACTAATTGTATTAGCAAACATTTACAAATAAAGATGATTTTTTGATTCCTGATAAAAGCCGAGGCATGATATCAAATTGTGTAGTAACATTTTGACATCTGAAACCATTTTAATATAGCGGATAAATAGAAGCGATCTATTCTGTATTTAATTGTAATGTGCGATGACGAACTAACATACTAATTAGGAAGTGTTTAAATATTAAATATGCTAACTGAGTCTCCGTATTTTATATTGCAAATTAAAAATAATGCAAAATATAAATTAAATATTTAATACTCGTAGTTAAACTCGTATTTAAAATAAACTCGTAAAATTAAACTCGTAAAATTAAACTCGTAGTTAAACTCGTAGTTTAAGCTCGTAGATAAACTCGTAGTTAAAATAATACGAGTTAATTTATAACTCGTATTATATATTATATATTATTTATTACTCGTATTATATATTACTAACTGAGTCTCCGTATTTTATATTGCAAATTAAAAATAATGCAAAATAAAAGTTAAATAGTTAAATAAAAATTAATTAATAATAAATAATTGTTATAAGATTTTACATAATTTATATCAAGATGAATTATAAACTTAAATTAAAAAAAATCAATTTTTATGAATTGACTAATAAATAACAGACGTTGTATCATAATAAGAATTAGAGGTCATCAAGAGGAACTGCTATGCTATCAGGTTTCGGCCCCTAACTCCTCTACTCAACATAGTAGCGGGTTTTTAAATCAAGTTTTTAAATTTTATTGCTAATGATTATAATTTGTAATTAGAATATTAAATTAAAAAATAGAAAATAATAATTAAATTTTGTTCTTAGATAAAATGAATGTATTGAAAGGACCGAAAGCAAACATTAAAACTATTAAGCGGAAAATTTTTATGGATAGATAATAAATATTATGCTTTGTATTAAAAAAGGTACAGTAAATAATCTAATGTCATCATAGGTTGAGGAACAGGGGAGATTTTAAAATAATCTTATTGGGTCGGGCCAATAATCTTATTGACTTAATCTGTTGGGTCGAGGAATAGGACAGAATTAAACGCAGATTTAATTTAAAATCAGAACTGATTTCAATTAAATTTGCAAAATATAAGACGAAAGTATTTCATTAAATCTAAATGCAAAAAAGCAGACGAGTAGACTGATCGTCAGTCAACATTAAATCGACTGAAACGTGAAATGTAGGTATTGGATCAGTAGCTGATAAGCTCCACCAATACTGAAATGTAGTGTACTGCTGTAGGCGTATAGATAGGATTCAAGTAGCGTGCAGAATGAAAATAGTCATTAAAATTTCAACAGTAACAATGACTGCACAGGTATATCAACTTAATAAATAATAATATAGCAATAACATTTAACAATATAAAACAAATATTGGAAATACCAGTTATAGTAAGAATGCCTGTAATAAACACCAATGAAGTAATTGGTTTCGAAAATATCAATCCCATAAAATATACTTGTGATAGTTGTGCCGCACCGATTAAACAATGACAAATAATTACTTTGGCAATAATTAATCGAGAATGAAAATATGGCTCAACGTCAGGATAATAGTAAATTGCAAACCCCTAAATGAAAGAAATGCATTTCCTTTTATAAATATTCTGATAATTTTCTTATATTAACGTAAATGAGCATAACACCAAACACTATATTTTTTCAGCTGAGAATAATTGTTTCTAAGGTGTTATATGAGCTTCATTAATAGAAGCTCATATTTCACAAACACAATAAAATGTATTCTAACTAATATTTAATTGATAATTATACGAATTTAAGCATTCCAGTAGATTTATAAAGCTTTACAAATTTATTTTATCTGCTATTAGAGATGTATTACTGTATCTGAATATATTATGTAACTATTACATATAAATGTTTTATCTTATTATCGATTTAAAAGTTTACGATAGACAATTTAAAATTTCAATTTAAAAACATTTCAATAAATTAACAAAAAATTTTCGATCTTTCTCCCTTTTAAACTAAATTAAAAGTAAAAAATTAAATTATAAAAGATGTTATATTTATTAAATATATAATTCAAATAACTTTTACAAGTAAAATTAAAATAGATTCTGTTTAGGTTATCAATATTTTAACATACAAATATTCAAATCAAATCATCAAACTGAGTCAACGTATTTAATCTAATGATAAAAATGCACAATAATGCTAAATCAAAATTAAATAATTAAATAATAAAATTAATAATCGCTTTAAGATTTTTTATAATTTAAATCAAGTTAAAATAAAAAATTGAAATTTAACATAAAAGTCATTTTTATGAATTGACCAATAAATAACAGACGTTGTATCAGAATAAGGATTAGAGGTCATCAGGAGGAACTGCTATGCTATCAGGTTTCGGCCCCTAACTCCTCTACCCAACATAGCAGCGGGGCCAAATACATGCTAATGATGTATTTCCTCTGATTAAATTTGATTATATGGTATCTTATTCTAATACAAAGTATAGTATTTATCATTTGATCATATACAGAATCAAATTTACCTGTTAAGGACGTATTTCCTCTGATAAAACTATCTAGTATCTTATTCTAATACAAAGTATATTATTTATTATCCATCCATAAAAATTTGCCACTTAAGAGTTTAAATTTATTCTTTATATTATTGTGTTGATTTATATATTTTACTATTTTCTGCTTGATGTTATTTTTATAGTAACCTAGTTTAAAATATGTATCTATTAAATTATTTAAATGATTTTGAAGAAAGCCAATATCATTACATATTGTTGCAATTCTTAAAATTTCATTATTTAATGTATTATATTTTATATTATATGGTATGCATGAATGCTCATGCAAAAATATGTTTCTTGTAAATTTAAATATGTCATCTTTACGATATAAATTAATAGTAGTTTTAGTTAATGTTAATTTAATGTTCATATCTAGATATACACCTTCTTTATCATTAATATTGGTTTTGTTAAGAATAAGGCTTTCTGGATAAATGTGCTCACTAATTGAATAAAAATTATTAGAATTAAATACACATATATCATCAATGTATCGAAACATATATTTCATATATTTATATTGTTTAGATTTAGTTTTTACACAGTTATGAACAAATTCATATTCTATAAAGCTTAAAAACAAGTCAGCTATAATTGGGCTACTATTACCACCCATTGGAACACCTTTTACTTGTCTAAATATAGATGTCCCTACTTTTAAATAATTTTGATTTATCAAAATATTTAAGGATTCTATTAATTCAATTTTATCCATATATTTATATTTATTTGATGGTTTAATTTTTGTTAGATAGGCGTTATAATTATTATAACATAAATATGTATATCTTTTTCCGAATATAAGGTTAATTAATTTTACTAACGCTTCTTTAATATCTACTAAATCTAGATTTGTATAAAGAGTACTAAAATCGTATGTATTTATATTTTGAAAATTTATTCCTTTTGTCTGTTTCAAAAATTCTTTTGTAGAATTAATATTGAAATAGTGTTTTATACCAGTATTAATTTATAATACAAAAAAATGCGATTTGTTATGTTACCGGTTAGGCCGTTTCATATCGCAGTAAGATATATTGCGCAAATATATAAAGAGGATTGTTTGATTATTGAGAAAAACAAAAATTATTACTAATAAGTGAATTCTAATGATTTGATATTTATCTAAAATAATTTAATAAAATTAATTAAACGCAATAATACAAATAAACTTTCAACATATATTTCTTAAAGTAATACAGCACTTTATACAATTTCAACAGTTTGCCCTGTTAATATATATAGCTAGTGATAATCCTCACTATAAAAATAGCTAGTTAAGATAAAAATATAAGTATAAAAATAGCTAGTTATGGAAGATATATACTCTCTTAAGTATATATATTTTATAAAATGTAGTATAAATTATACCTATAGAAATTTGAAGTAATTAATTTATAAAATTTTTAAAATAAATTTGGAAACGAATAAGTTAGATTTACTCCAAATATTCACACAATATTACGATAGCTCAGGCCATCATCTTATCACCTTCAGGAAATTTATAAATAATTTAATTTATTACAATTTACAAATTATAAATTGTAATTTTCCTGATGATGATTGCACAAGCTATCGAAATATTGTTCGAATTTTTAGAATAAAATTATTTTCTTCATTAAATTAAAAAAACTAAGAAGACAATATGTATATTTTCATTTAACTTATTGTTAATAATAAACTAATGCAAGTTAACATACCCGTAATATAACATGGATAGCCAGCACAGTGAAGATAATTAAGAGCAAATCAACAAGGAATGTACTGAGCCAATATATTTTTAAGGAGACACCAGCCTGAATCTGCATGGTTTGAGCACGTGTGTATTTTTCAAATACACGTGATGTACTGAAACTTATAAAAGCTACAATTGCGGCAAAACTCATAAATAAACCAAATCTAATTCCAAATTGAAAACGATGCGTTACAAAATCCATTAGACTTTTGTCTTTCTGCAGGTATTTGTTTGAATTGGAAACGAGTGTGAAATTGTTTGAATACTTTGATAAGATTGCATTTGATATTAGACGCAATGTTACCGGTACTAAATAAGCGTATGAAGGACCATATAGAATTATATACTCGTATTCGTCAACTTGTTCAACTATCAGTGGGTATGTATGATACTCTGTAATATGGTGCCGAAATTCATTGAAAAGTTTATTAACCAGATTACTACTGTTGAACATACTGGAATCTAATATATTTGATTCTGTTCGTTCGAGCCTTAATCGATATGCCAATTCGTTAATCAATGAATTGTTCACATGTGCTTTTTTGTAATAGAGCGGTACTATAAATTCTTCAGGCTTAATTGTAGGTATACGGCACCATATTATTGTCGGATCCTGAGAGAGTATCCAGAAACATATGAAAAGCAGGCATACGGATATTTGACTACATTTACAAAACGTTAACAATGGCTGACGTTTTATCATTAATACATTCTTCAAGAAAATATGACGAAATGCATTGAGGGCATGATATTTTGAGCTAAGGTTTGAATTCTTCAATTCTAGGTAGAAATAGAGACAGTTACCATAAATATATCTAGCATTAGAATTGTAAAGCCACTCATTGAAAATATAATTTCGAAATTATTTCCAGAATAAAATATGTCTTAAACTTGAGGATGTTATACTGCTCTCTTCTTTAATCCTAAACATGTGTCTGCAAACTAGTGTATGAATATCGTCTCGAACTAGTTGCAATACGACCTAACTACCAACAACATCACGCGCCGACGTTAGTACTCAGTGGATCATTAGGGCACAGGGACTGAACACTAACGTTTCAACATGCTGTAATACTTGTGGATGTTCTATAAGGAATTCAGCTAGTTTTTAAAAAATTGCACGAAACTCCTGCGAATTTATAAACTCTTTACCGGTCAAACAATTTTCTAAATAGATTTACAGAGCATGCCATTAATCGGTGAAACGTAAGGATGTCATACTGCTCTCTTCTTTAATCTTAAACATGTGTCTGCAAACTAGTGTATGAATATCGTCACGAACTAGTTGTAATACGACCTACCTACTAACAACATCATGCGCCGACCTTAGTACTCAGTGGATCATTAGGGCACAGGATTAAATATAGAATTAAAGAAGAGATCAGTGTAACATCTTTACGTTTTACAGATTAATGACCTTCTCTGTAAATCTATTTCGAACATTGTTAGACCGGTAAGGAGTCTATAAATTCGCAGGAGTTTCGTGCAATTTTTTAAAAACCAGCTGAATTCCTTATAGAACATTCAAATATTACAGCATGTTGAAACGTTAGTGTTCAGTACCTGTGCCCTAATGATCCACTGAGTACTAACGTCGGCGCATGATGTTGTTAGTAGGTAGGTCGTATTACAACTAGTTCGTGACGATATTCATACACTAGTTTGCAGACACATGTTTAAGATTAAAGAAGAGAGCAGTATGACATCCTTACGTTTTACAGATTAATGGCATGCTCTGTAAATCTATTTAGAAAATTGTTTGACCGGTAAGGAGTTAATAAATTCGCAGGAGTTTCGTGCAATTTTTTAAAAACTAGCTGAATTCCTTATAGAACATCCAAGTATTACATCATGTTGAAACGTTAGTGTTCAGTACCTGTGCCCTAATGATCCACTGAGTACTAACGTCGGCGCATGATGTTGTTAGTAGTTAGGTCGTATTGCAACTAGTTCGTGAAGATATTCATACACTAGTTTGCAAACACATGTTTAGGATTAAAGAAGAGAGCAGTATAACATCCTTAAGTTTTACAGATTAATGGCATGCTCTGTAAATCTATTTGGAAAATAAAATATATTATAACGAGATAGTTGGGTTTTAAGCCATAAAGTTACAAAATGCGAAAACTAATTACAATTTTTGATCATGGTACCGATAAGCGTTTATCCCGTTTGACGAGGTTTGCTTGCCACGTTCGCTGGTGCCAAAATGCCCTATCCACTGCGTCTTCGGGTGTGAGTCCGGCCATTTTCATATCATTCAGTAGGGTATTCATCCATCTTTCTGTGGTCTTTCTCTTGGTCTCTTTCCGTCGAAAGAGACCTGGTACGATTTAATATCAACCCGATTGATACAATATTGATCATGGAATGATCAATACAATTATCGATCTGGTAAAGAATAGTATTTATATAGGTGTGTTGCCGTTTTAGGAATTTTGAAATTTAAAAACACTAATATATTATGAGATATAATGATATTACTAATCTAGTCGTTAAGTTAATCTTTACAAATTATCATTAACAATCTCATTTATGAACTCTGTGTATATCTGTATTTATCAAAGACCGTGATCTAATACTTTGAATGAATACCATTAGTTTGATCCAAGTAATGATTTGTTTGCAAACCATTGATTAGACAAAAGAGTCACGAAACATAATCCGTTAAAAGATAAACACATTCACGATCGTTCGATTTTTATAATAATTAAATTGTGAATTTTGTCTGTTAATAATCGAATGTTTATTCAGTAGTTGTATTGCCGTCATATGTTACATAGTAGTGACAGATGACTGTCTTTAAAGATTATCAATCTATTAACCTATCTCTAATTGAAAGGTGATATATCTGGTATTGATGTCATAACGATCTGGTAAGAAATGAGTATTTACTTGTTACCGTTTCGATTTAATTTCTCTTCTTAGCGTTTATCCCGTTTGACGAGGTCCGCTTGCCACGTTCGCTGGTGCAAAAATGCCCTATTCACTGCGTCTTCGGGTGTGATTCCGGCCATTTTCATATCATTCAGTAGGGTATTCATCCATCTTTTCTGTGATCTTCCTCTTGGTCTCTTTTCGTCGACCTCGATTTGAAATGGTGCCTGCGCCAGTGTGTTCACTTCCGCCCACATATCCATACCATCTCAACCTTGATTCTCTCAGTTTGTCTGCTATGGGTGCTACGCCAAATAGCTATCAGATGACTTCGTTAAGAATATGGTCTTGGCGAGTTCTACCTTAACATTTTCGTTTCCATACATCCCAGTTTCAAGAGATCCCAGTTTCAATTGTTTCAGAGACAATTACTTGTTGCAGTTTCAATAAATTTGAAAATTAAATTTTCAAAATTCTAAATCTGGCAATTTGTAATATAAATAAAATAATAAATAAAACAGCAGACAATGGTACACAAATACTAATAAGACGATAAAGATGTACCATCATTCAGAATATGGTGTAAAGAAAATTAAAACACAAGAATTTATTGCATTTCAAGTTATATTTTATTTAAAGCATTTTAAATTAGCATTAACAGATTAATAATTGCAAGCAAGAAAATATTTAAATATGCAAAAATGTTATCAAATGAGAAATGCCAATTTATATAATTAATGAAATTATAAAATTGATGAAATTAGATTTATAAAATTAATTTTACCACATGATTGATGAACATAAAAGGTTTTTCTCTAACGAAACTTTTGTCGCTATAGAAAATTACAAGTAAAATTAATTCAATCCATTTGGAAGCAGATCTATTCAAATTATACGATATTTTCGTTTATTTCATGGCTATTGATCAACATAAATAAACGTTTTACTAAAATTTATTATCAAATGTTTTAAATTAAAAGACTAAAATTTATTTGACAATTATTGAATGAACATTAAACACATATTTGTATAAAATTTTTTGTCGAATTTTGTTAATTTTATCTTTTAATTTTGGAACAATTCAAGGTCTGCCTCGGTTCACCACACACACTAATTGCTAAATAAAAATATCTACAAACGCACTTTTACAAACCACTAAATTTTCTCGTAAATTTACTATTTAGTAGAAATTGTATATATTGTAAAAATGTATTTAATGTAAAATTATATAAGAGAATAACTATTAAATGTTTTAAACCAATAAAATTTCATTTAAATAAAATGGCATTTAAAAATATTAAAAATATTTTAAAAGTTAAAAATGACTGAAAAATAAAATACGGCTCATTTTAAAAATGCGTATTAAAATACGCCGCATTTTGGATGTGCCGTATGTATTACGGCGCATTCAGAATAGAAGCTTCCCGTAGAAGTTTTAAAAAAGCATTACATGTTTTCGCATTTTTCTGTTAGTGTTAGTGTTAATAATAGTTGCAGCATATTCTTCATTAATTTCTTAATATTAAATTAAAATACTAAATAGAACTAAAATTAAATCAAATTAAATTTAAAATTAAATTAATAAAACCAATTCTTCATTAATTCGTTTAATGACTGATTCATTTTTTTAATTTGGAACAGAATCAATGAAATGCTATTTTACATTTCGCTTTATATTTTCTATTTCTGTTGATGCTACAAGCATCGACAGAAATAACACTGGTTTGATTTATGATTAACAAACGATGCTCTGTCTTCAATAATTGGATTTCCTATTTTAATGTACATTTGTAAGTTTGCAATTACGTCATATAAAATAATGTTCATAAAACAACGTTGGTTGTTTATACCTCGTAATTTGTTGAAGTAAGCAGAACTCGTAGCCTCGTCTTGATCTCTGGATTTTTTATTAGTATCACTAAAATGCATGAATAGAAGAGTAGAATTAATGGTTTTGCTTGCAGAAATTATAAATTAAAAAAGTATTTATTTTGCTTGCAAATATTTTCTTATTCTATTTTTACTATTGTACATTTATTATTGCTATTAACTCATCAACTATTATAATGAAATCGTAGCAAAATTCATAAGAATAACAAAAAAATCTGTTAATGATTTTTCTCTAATAAAGCTGTGATATAAATATTACAATAGAAAAAATATTTTCAACTAATATTAATTATAATATAAAAATTTTAATACTTTTCAAATTATTTAAAAATCCAAAAATTATGACGAATATCAAACATTGTTACTCGATTTTTAATATTGTTATTTTATCAATAATGAAATAACTTTATCATGATATATTTATCATGATAAAGTATCATAATTTATATGTTTAAAATCTCATGCAAATCATACTGATGTGGAATATTTTTTAACAATTTCGTTGTAAACACGAAATAAATTTTAATGACTATTTTTTATCCTGAACGTAAAAAATATAACTCATCAGCTACTAATTAAGTACATACATTTCCGCTTTCGGTCTTTTAAAAGATGGATGACGAATACTCGACTCGTATTTGAGGTTAAGGACATTTCAGGGTCGATTGCAAAGAGTAGTAAATTGTTCAGTAGTAATTGTTTGAATGTGGGTGTTTCAGAGACGAAAATGTTGTCGATAGTCTGCTGATAATCGGTTTAATCGATATGAGTGGTGCAATAGGCATGGAATAGATTTTAGTAGATAGGCCAAAAATTTTTTGATAAAGCGCCATTAACTAGTATCTAATTGCTTAAAGTTGATACTTGAATGGTTGAACCATATTACAGGTAGAATGTAAGCTATCATAGGTTCTAGCATAACCTTTTAGAATTGAAAGGCACAGTATAAGGATAAACTTGAAAGTTTTCGATATGCGTAAGTAACCTATCATTCAATACTTTAAATGATTTTTGTGCGAAGTAGAGACGAAATTACCACATGAAGGACACACTTGACTCGCTTGTGTTAAGTCATTGCAGCGGAGAATGAAACACTATCAAAAATGTACACTTAATTCGGGAACAACATACGATGTAATATGTCGAGAAAGGCTCCGGATATGTAATATTGAAAATTAAGTTTTTCAATGAGAAATTGACGGGTGATATTATCAAAAGCTTTGGAGAAGTCGACAAAAACTGCGGATGCGTGACGACTTGTGAAAATAGTATGTCGATTTTCGGTTAGGGTGGTGATGATAGAATGCCGATTTCGAAATCCATGTTGTTCGGAAAAGGAGTTGTTCGGAATAGTTTAAAGTCGACGTAAAAGCAACGATGAGAAGAATTTCGAAGAATGATTAAGGATTGTGATGCCGCGATATGCATTTGGATCGGGAGAGTCGCCAGAACATTTATATAGTACTTTAACTATTGATTGTTGTCATGAATTGGAAACCGAGTATCCAAAAACTTCGTTAAACAGGTCAGTCCAATATAGACCTAGTATGTCAAATGTATATTTAATATGTTCATTCGTAATCCTGTCAATACCAACTGGATTTGTGATTATTGAGATATCTTAGAGCATTTTGGAGTTCATTGACAGAAAATGGTTGGTCTAGTGAGTTGTTAATATTAGTCGGGAGAGATGTCTAAGTGTAGTGGAGAAAGAAGTATAACTTAAGTCCAAACGGTTATTGCTATTCAATATTTCAGACGAAGCATATAACGCTTTGAAGCGTGTTTCCCATGCATCAATTGGGATATTAGTGCATGCAGTGTCGTTTCGAGTGGAGTTAAGTTTCAACGGGAACTTCTCAGCTTTTCTTAATTATCGAATCTTATTCTGTATATGAGTTTTCTTACGGAACTGTTCACTAAATTGGTGTAAATTTGCTTCCATCGAATATGATCTGCTTGGGGGTGGCAACTGGGTGAGAAGCAGTAGCTGCTTATCGCGTGTTAACATTTTCTTAATGTTCAATTAGGGGTCGATGAATATTCGTAACACAGCAGTATATAATTTATATTTCGAGTTAAATCCAAGTTGGAGCTTAGTATGGATACTTATTTAACAGCAGTATATAACCAATCAAATTGTCTGTCGACAACCATGTGCAGGCAGCATTACTAACGCTCTAGTCATTCGCAACTGTCATTAACGTCACTGCAGAAATTGATATTCTACCAAATTACTATCAATCAATCATCAAATGATAAATTATTCATTATTTAAATATTTAAAAATAATAGTAAATATCATTATTTAATATTACTGTATTATTGATGTACAATCATACAGTTAGTAATACACATTAAATTCACATTATCTTAAATTAGCAATCTATTTGACTATGTAAAAATCAAAATAACCTTTCAAATCTACAGGGATCGCTCTCAACGATAATCCTTGTATTTCCAAAACTTGAATTGTCATTTTCTGTAGATTTCTGAAGTAAACCGTCGATTATAGTCGTCAGCTCATCATGCGTGCAATTGAGTTTCGCTATGCTATATCCATTCTTGAATTTACATGAAAATTGTTGATAATCGATGAAATATTTGTCAGTAGTAGTTAACGGCAGTTGAAACTCAAAAGTTACATTGCAATGTTTTCCTTAAAATAAAAGGAGTTTATTGCATAATCACTGTTTGGTGAAAAGTATAATCGATCTAACACAATTTTTCAATAAAATACCTAAAATATCTTAGTATGTTTTGTGTAAAAATAGCAAAACGCTTTGACTTTACCCAGAGTCGTGAGGCAAAATCCCAATCTTTATCGTGAAGCGTGTGTGATATCATGACATTACAATAGATCGTCTAATATCACTCTTTGAAAGTAGAAGGATACTATTATTATAAGCTGTGGAACGAATTAGGATTCGTGCTTGTTTCGCACTTTGCGTATATAGAGATTCTAAAAGATAAATCGATGTATTCCGTTTAATGACGGGAAATATCAGACACGATCAATTCGCCTTTTGGCATTTGTACTGACTGCAGACTATTGTATACACTGCAGACTATTGTATACACATACCATATTTTTCATTGTGTTTGTAGAGTTCATCGATAAATGTCAGTTAATAATAATGCATATTGTCAGAAAATTTAATTAAAATGTTTCGAAATTCATTGGCTAAAGAATGATACGCTAGAATAAAGATTAAAGAAGTCAATTAGAAGAGGAATTTATTAATGATCGTTAAGACAGTTACGCAAAGAATTTGTATAAATATTTGACAAGACAAAGTTACAGTATCCATAAAGGTACCTGCTTACAGAACACCTTGAAAACTTGAAAACATGTATTCTTAGCAAACTCTCCAGATAAGGTGTTCAGCAAATGTGAAATTGAAATAAACCATCCTCGGACAAAGTGAAAATGTGTGTTGAGTATCTGTGTTTCTTAATGTGTGTGGTACGCCCACATTTGGATAATCTACAAAGACAATTGAGTGCAATAAATAAAATCCTACTATCATATTTAAGTAATACGAGTATTATCCATAGTCAAGTAAAAATTTTGGTGAGTGAAGCCTTTGTGTCTCTATTATCACGTGTGAACCATTTAGTGCTTTCAACTAGAATAAGAGGTTTACTAACGTATTTCGAGCTTGTGGATTATCATGAATATTATGTCCTTCCAAAGTCCAAGTTGACCCCGATAAGAACATACAGGGATCAATTAAAGATGCATTTTAGTTTAGAAATTAATAGTTGTTTAGAAATTTTTGTAGAGTTTTTCAGTATACCATAAAAACTTCTAGAATTCTAGAAATTTCTGCTGAAAAAATCCATTTCGTGCGCAATAATTAATAAAAAAATATCATAGTTTTGAAGAAGTGCAAATATTTGCTTCTCTATGCCAATATTATTATTATTATTATACATTCAACAACATACGAGCATTAGCTCAAATAGCTGGCTCACAATAAGTTCGTAAATAAATTAATTAGTTTTTAAAATAAGGAAATGCAACACGAAACATTGCTTGATCCATTCGTAGTCTTCTTTTAAAAGCACTAAGTGAACTGCATCCAACGGTGTCTGCATCAAGGTTGTTCCACAGCTCAACAATTCTTCTATCAAATTGCATCGCGCCCAATTTCTGTACTCTGTTTCTTCGAATAGTTAAAGAATGACCGCGAAGAACATTTGAACAACGTAGTTGAACCCTACTCCGAAGAGGGTGATGAGGACGTTGGAATAAATGCCAAACAAGGCACATATCCATGTACCGACGGGTCCATGTGACGGTCTCAAGTCCTAATGATCTCAGTCTGTCTTCATAAGGCAGCGACGCCAACTTTGGTGCTAGCTTTGTTGCCCTGCGAAGTACCCTCTCTGATTTCTTATGTTCATGCACAGTACGTGGGTATACAACCGGAGCTGCATATAAAAGTCTACTCAATACATGTGCTAAAATCAGAGGCCGAAGAGCAGTCGGATTAACGCGAACAAACGCGCGTCGAATCATACCTATCATTTTATTGGAGTTGGCACAAGCTTGATCAGTGTGCTTTTTGGTTGATAAATTAGAGGTAACCCATACTCCTAAATCTTTGTAACTATCGACACTTTCCACAATACAGTCCTTATATGTGTAACAAGCTGATGTTAGTTGCTTGCGAGCATTACCAATAATACGCATGTGTTTGCATTTCGAAACATTTATCACAAGCTTGTTTAACGCCGCCCACAACTCCAAATTATCTATGTCAGTTTGCAAATTATCAACATCCTCACATGAATGAATGGGCCGCCATATTTTTAAGTCATCTGCATACAAACATGATCGAGAGCGAATGCACCCAGGCAAATCGTTAACATAAATGCTGAATAAAAGCGGACCCAAAACTGAACCTTGAGGTACTCCAATATGACATTCTCTAGACACAGACAATGACCAATCGACAAGTACTCGAAAGCAACGATCACGAAGAAATTCTCTAATCCAATCAACTATTATGTTTGGGAGTCCAGTATTGACAAGTTTCTGAAGAAGTAGACCATGATCTACTCTATCAAAAGCTTTAGAAAAGTCGAAGAATATAATGTCTGTATCGATATAATGTGTCTTATTCGCTGTCCAATCAAGATGAGCATCAAGCAAATTTGAAACAGTTGAATAACCCTCCCGAAATCCGTGCTGATTAGGGACTAAAATTTTTCCTACACGAAAAAACTCAACCATGTAGCGATGCACAAACCTCTCCAACACTCTACAGCAAATGCAGGTAATGCTCACCGGCCTATAATTCTCGACGGAAGAGCGATCTCCCTTCTTGAAGTAGGGAAGAACAATTGACTGCTTCCACACATTAGGAAGAGATCTTTCCAAGATTGACTGGCGAAAAATTGCACAGAGAGGAACGCAAATTGAGCCTGCTAATCTGCGCAGATAAACAGAAGGTAGTAAGTCACAACCTCTTGAATTATTTGCTTTTAGACGGCGTAATTCGGAATAGACTTTAGCTGGCGTTATCAAATTGTCAAGGTCCAACTCAAGACACGTGTCAGAGTAAGTGTTCAGCACACTAGATTCCATACAAAAAGTTTGATGTTCATTTGCGGGCTCTACTGAAGTGCAATAGTGTGCCGCAAACTCTTCAGCTAGGTCATTCGCAGAAATGTCATAGAAGTAGTGACAAATCGAAGAATCAACAGCTCCCCTGCTTGATAGGTACTGAAAAAGGACCTTTAAATCGTATTTACACTTGTTAGCTAATGCATTCTCAAATGCACACCGCTTCTTTCTCTTCAATGAATTGAATAAATTTCTTGCCTGTTTAAAAACATCATAACTACACTCCCCAACTTTGTAGCGATTGAAGATCAAATTACGAGTCCTCAATGCTGAACGTAACTCAGAATCGAACCAGGGAGAATCTTTTCGACGTGTCCTGCTTCTAAGTGGAGAGAATAAAATAAGCAGCGACTCTAAGGTTCTCTGAAAGTAATTCCACGCGCCGTGTACTCCAACAACAGCGGGATCTGGCCAGGTAACTGTTGAAAGTATTGACTTAATTGCACCTGTGTTGGTTTTGAAAGCATTAACCACTTGATTTTCACGCGGACCTCGAGTATCTTCTTGAAACCTTAACCTAATGATCAATACGCAATGATCAGACATACCGATCGGGGCATCATAACGGATAGCGTTAATAATCTCACTGTTCGAAGATAAACATACATCTAATAGAGATCTACTGTCACTAGCAAAACGAGTGAAATTTTGAACATGCTGAGTTAAACCACAATAGATGATACACTCCAGAAGGTCATAGGAAGCATGGTCACAAGTAGGAAAAGCCGTATACGAATTCCAATCAACCGAAGGCATATTCAAGTCACCAAGTATTAAAACATTGGAGGTACCTTTAGAATAAAGTTCTACTTCCCCAATCAGTTTATCTGTGGCGGCCAAGGGTGAACGATATACTACCCCCAGAACAAGCGGAGCGGTATGCATGAATTTTACCCGACACCACAAACTTTCGACTTTATTAGAAGAAGAAGTGCTAAGAATAGTTACTTTCACATCGTTGCTCACATAAAGAATAACACCTCCACCTCTTCCACTTTTACGATCACTGCGGAAAACCCGATAACCAGGGATGGAGACTTCATTATCAATAATATCACTATATAGCCATGATTCTGTGATAGCGAGTAATTTAGGACGAATTAACTGAACTCTATATCTCAGTTCATCTATCTTCGATATAAGACTGCGAACATTACCATGGAGTATTTCACAATGCCCCAACATACCTCTGGGAGTATTCCTATCACCCCTTACACATCCAAATAACCCGGACGCTAAACCATTTAGACTCTGATAGGCAGAGTAGACGAGCCCGTTTCGATTACAGAATGCACGCGAGGCGACATGACTAGTGGGCTCCAACTCAGCCAAGTGCGTCGCTTCACAATCTGAAAATTTTTCACATAGAGATTTGTTTCTCCTTTAGCAACACGAGATGATAGTTCTTTTTTAACCTTCGATAATTTTTTTCGTTCTGATACATCAAGATCTTTCAGCAGTCGAATATTAGACCCTTTGAGACGGAACGAGTTTCTCAACATTAAGGTAGCATGAAGTTGGTTATGGAAGACAGCTTTGAGTAGTCGGGGTTTATTATTTAAAGCATTACGCTTACCTAGACGGAAAAGAGCGATAAGTTTAACTTTTTGGACTGTCTCGATGTCACAGGAGCCAAGTACATGTGCCAGAATAGACCTCAAACTCTGAATGTCGTCATTCAGTCGTGCTTGCGCATTCTCGAAGATAGACTCGGGCACATTAGCTAGAATAACTGAGCAACCTCTATTATATATCCGCTTATTTGAGATCACCCTATCGAGACCATCACAGGACACAGCAGATTGTGTATCTGTACATGCACGTAAGCTGGGTATTTGAGTATCCGTTTTAACAATATTCCGCAAGCTAGATAAGTCTGTCTGGGTATGTGAATCATGAGACTCTAAAGAACTTGATGGTGACATCAAGGTGACGTGTGCGTTGCCCGAGGAAACGCCCTGACCATCTTTGTTTGAGATATTACGAAATGTCGCATTGTGAGCATTCGGCATCTTCGGTGTATCACTTTGTGAAATCGCTTCATCAGACAGAATATATTTCGAGACTTCGTCATACTGTCTTGACACTGAATTTGGAGTTGAATAGGAAGAACGCAAATATCCCCGCTTCCAAATACGGGATGCTACAGGTCCATTGCTGCCTACATAAGCTCCAGTTGTCCGAGTTCGGTTGTCAATATGTAAAGAAAGATCGGCAGAAGGACGATCAACGACAACGCATGTAGTCATATCGTTCGTAGTCTGTGATACTTTAGGGACTGTATTATCAGCAATTTGTTGCAATTTGCGATCGCTTGTATTCTCATCAAGGGGAATAACGCAGGCAGTCGTATCATCACCAACCCGCGCATCCACAGGAACTACATTTTTAAAAGGATGTTGAGCTTTGGAAGAGGATATTTTATCGTCCATGAGAACGGTTCGACTTAGAGATTGATTATGTGCTTCTTCAAATTCGACCAAACGTCTTCTCAAAATATTAAGCTCCTTCACAGCACAAAAGCCACATAAATAAGCATCATCGGAATTCTTTTTTAACTTGCTCATACAAATAGTGGTCCAGGTGTCACACAAATCGTTCGAACACTGGACTTGGACAGATGTACACTCATCAATTATGCTTGCGTTTAGAGATACGGTGTTTACATTTGACTTCTTAGCTTTAAGCTTCGATGTTTTTCGTGTCATTATGTGTTTTGTTCCGCTGGCAAGTTGTTTTGTAAATGTATGTTTATATATTGTGTGTTTAAGCTGTTTAAATTTTTTGTTCTAGTTGTTCTTTTTGTTTAAGTTGTTTAGAAATTATCTTGAACACTTATAACTTCTTCTTGA